>RJWJ010003585.1:55165-84623 GCA_004363605.1 Indri indri
GGGGGGGGGGGCATAAGATTTTATATTGTAGTTCACAGACCCCATGCAAGTTTTGCCAATTGTGCCAATGATGTCCTTTGTAGGAAAAAGGATCCAGTTAAGAATCACACATTGTGTTTCCCTTTTGTCTCTTTAGTTATATCTCTTTAGTCTGAAACAGTTTCTTCCTCTTTTTTTCTTTTCTTTTCCTTTTGTGACCTTGACATTGGTAAGATTACAGATGAGTTATTTTGTAAAACGCCACTCACTTTGGGATTCTTAGATGTTTCATTATAATCAGATTCAGAGTATGCACCTTTGGCAACGATATCACAGAGGTGATCCTGTGACCCACACACCTATCGGGTGCTATAAAATTTTGTTCACTTTGATCACTTGATTAAGGTGGTGTCTGCCAGTCCTCTCCCTTCAGAAGTTACTTTGCCCCACCTTTATAATTACTAAGTATTTTGTGAAAAAGTACTTTGAAACTATGTAAATATCCCATTTGTCATTAAAATTTCAATTTTTTTCCATTTATTTATATCCCTATGTATTCATGGATTCCTGTTTTATTTAATGGTTTATAATTCATCACAATCATTTATTTTAATGCTAAAATACTTGGAGATTTTCTCAGTGGCTTCGGTATCATTTTGACATTGTTTTCTGGACAAGATGTTCCACACTCATATTTACTTTCCCTGCCCAACCTAGCTGTCAGCCATTTCTCCATGGATTCCTGGTTTCTTTTAGTGGAAAATCATCTTTAGAAGCCAAGATGTGGGCAGTAGGTGTGCTCATTGCTGTTGGGGTTTCACTGTTCCCAGGCCCTCTCAGCGGGCACAGACATACACATACACACTTGCATTTATGTTTTTTGCTATGTCTCTATCTACCTCTCCAGCTAGCTAATTAACTAGCTATGAAAAACCACAAGCTCACAAATTTTAATTCAACTCTGCAGATTTGCTCTAGTTTTCTCACATTTTGTATTTGTAACTGTTATATCAAAAAAAAAATCCCTTGGCTCCCATTATCTTTAATGTGGCTATGAGATCACTTCCTCTGTATGTCACAGATTGCTGATGGCTATGCCACCATCTTCCCTTCCCACATGCCCTTCTCATTCCACCTGGGCTCTGACTCCTTGTGCCAGGTTGTCTCCCACCTGCCTGGGCTCTGGCTTCCCATGTGACTGCCTTCCTTAGGCCACCTAGGCATGGTCATGCTGTGCTGGGCAGCCCCCCAGGCGGGTGCCCTGCTCAGTCTGCTCGGTATCTGACCCATTACCCTGGACCTCCCTCTTCATCATCACCCTCTCCTCTCCCAGCTTGTGCTCTGACACCCTTACCAGGCCACTTTCCAGCATGGAGGCCCTCCCCACCCTGTTTGGCTCCCAACTCCCCCTTCCTACCCCTCAGTAAACGCCCTCATCACCCTGCATAGGCTCCGTCACTCCATTCGGCCACCGTCTCCCTTGCACAGATGCCCACCTTGCCCTGGCCCGAAAAGAGAGAGGAAATGGAGAGGAAAGGAAGAAGAGGAAGAAAAATAATAAGAACTTTCTAAATGACTGTCACTAAAAATATGGCCTGTTCTCTAGTGAAATTTTGCCCTTCTGAGGTATTTACTAGAATAGTGTAGCAGGGACATTTTTACTCACTTGCCTTTATGACTTATAATTAAAAAGGACCACAGATTAATTTCTATTATAAGAAACACATGGATAGTTAATCCAATTGCAAACTATCTGTTAAAAGGTTTGGATTATCTTCAATGTCACTAATCTTCAGGGAAATGCAAATTAAAACTGCAATGAGATTTCACGTTATTCCTGTAAGAATGACTTATAACAGTAGATGCTGGTGTGGATGCAGAGAGAAAGGAACACTGTACACTGTTGATGAGACTGCAAATTAGTACAACCTCCAGAGGAAACAGTATGGAGATTCCTCAAAGAACTAAAAGTAGACCTGTCATTCAATCTAGCAATCCCACTACTGGATATCTACCCAAAGGAAAAGAAGTCATTTTATCAAAAGACATCTGCACATGAGTGTTTATTGCAGCACAATTCACAGTTGCAAAGATGTGGAATCTACCCAAGTACCCCGAAATTCATGAATGGATTAACATTGTGGTATATGTATACCATTGAGTATTACTCAGCCATAAAAAAGGATGAATTAATACCTTTTGCAAAAATTTGGATGGAACTGGAGACCATTATCCAAGCAGGGGGAGGGGGGCGGAGGACATGGGCAAAAACCCACCTAATGTGTACAATGAAGACTATTTGGGTGATGGGCACAGTTATAGCTGTGACTCAAGCATTGCAAAAGTGATCCATGTAACCAAAAATATTTGTATCCTGTAATATTTTGAAATTAAAAAAAATAGAGAACACTACCGAAGGACTACCATTCAGCTTAAATGGAGAAATGCATTTTTCCACAGTTAAGTGACTATGTGCCAAAGAGTGTGAAACTCAGGACCAAATAAACATGGAACATTTTCCTGAAAAAAAAAAAAAAAAAAAAGGCTTGGATTATAATTGAACAACAATCTATTGGTCTGTTTCTTTATGTCTATAATAGCGTTGCTAAAGAGTTAAAAGTGAGAGACATTGTAATGAGTAGCACATCTTTAAGTTGATTGGAGTTTTAACTGGATCCAGCTGAATTTTAAATTTCTATTACTTTTAGTAGAGACTGAGTCTCACTCTTGCTCAGGCTGGTGTCGAACTCCTGAGCTTAAGGGATTCTCCCGCCTTGGCCTCCCAGAGTGCTAGGATTATAGGCATGAGCCACTGAGTCTGGACTGGTCTTTTAATTTTTGATCGCCTTTATTTAAAAGGGGATTTCAGCGTCTTGCAAAAATTTACCTACCAGCTGCAAATGAATGAACTCTTTCACTTAAAACACAAACACAAGGTTCTACTCCTCGCTCGTCCGTTTTTGAAGAGACACTTGTAAGAATGACAAAGGTCGTCTAGGGTCATAACCAACCTTGAAATGTTAGTGCTTTTCTACTCAGAGAAGTACCTCCTTGGCCTTTCATTTCCATATTCTCCTTTACACATTTTATGATAAGTAAGAATCCAAACATAGAAATGCTTATTTAATTTTCTTCAGAAAAAAACGCAAAAACGTATTTCCAGAAATAGAACAGATGCACACGACATGCATTGAAAATGCTATGAAAACTGTCATTTCAGTCCTCACAATCACATTTTTTCACCTGCTTAGGGAGTTGTAGATCTCTGGCTTGTTGAACACATTTTTGGCTGCAAAATTGAAGACTTCCAGATCAGAAATGCTGCTTTAAGCATGTTATTTCTTAGCTTATATTTTATACTTGGAAGAAAAGCATTAAAATACATACTAAAGCATAATGAAATGATGTTAAAGAATGGAACTGATTTTAAGAAGATATAAGTCGCAGAAATACCTTTGTAGATCAATCAAGATTAATATATACAACACTCTTTAATGTCTAGATTTACCGAATTGGGGCAATCTAAGCCAAACTGAAATACTCAGTCTGAGACCACAGGCCTCTAAAATCCTAAGAATATTTCTATATTTGAAAAAGTGCCTACATTAAAATATTGCAGCTTATACAATTTAATTCTTATCCTGGTGAGAAAAAAAATCTTTGCTGAAAGATGTGATTTCCCTTTGTCTCTAGACTTCTGGTTTATTTATGATTACATTAAATGAATCCATTTTGTGAAATTAACAAATATATGTTCAATATCCATATATAAAGACAAGCAATTCTAAATTTTTAGAGCCCAAGAACAAAAAACAGTTTTTAAGCAAAGCAGTCTATACCTGACCTTTATCAAGCACTCGCTCTACGTGCCTTACATACATTATCTCATTGAATTATCACTTTCATTTTAAGGGGTAGAAATTTTTATCACCCCCGTCTTTCAGATGAGTAAACTGAGGCCTAGAGAGGCTGAAGAGCTTACCCAAGGTCACACAGCTGGTGAATGACAGAGGAGGGATTTGGGCTCAGCAGTCTGATTCTACGGTCTACACTCTTAACCTTTATGTGGCAGAAGATGAGTGAAGGACCAAAAGAAAGTGGAACCTAGAATCATCAAAGTGTTTTTACTTTGCTTATGCTAAGTTGATTATGCTTTGTCATAGTAAGTTTGTAAAAAGAAAAAGTGACATTTTTGCAAGTTCACTGTTCTGTGGAGTTCTAGAAAGCAATTGTAGAGAATACAGCCATAATCCGGGTTTAGCTACTCATGGCAGTCGGAGAAAATTCGAGGGAGAACTCAGCCTCGATGTTGCCTGCTCCTACTCTGGCTCTAGGGCAGCGCCCACCCTTCTGCTGGCCAGTTAGTTGCAGGTGGTGCAGACTTAGAGGTAAGGGCAAAGATTCTGGAGTCTGGCATACTGGAATCTTAATCCCAGGTGGATCATTTGTCACTAGGAGATTTTGGAAAAGTGACAACTTCTCTGAGCCCCAATTTTTTCATTTGTGAAAAAAGGTACATAATAAAGTATGTCTTATATATTGACTTAGGATTCAATGAGCTAATACTGGCACATAATATGGTCAGTCATTCTCGTCCTTCCTACAGCTCCTGTTTCCATTGCTATGTTGCTGACTGCTCGCTGTCTAAAGACCTATGGTGAGGTCTTATTTGTTGCAAAATTCATTTTCTTCTTCCCATATCGAAATTCACATTTTGTCTGTGAAGGTTGATCTCAGTTCGAATTTAGGAATGAAGTGATCACGTGAGCCTCCTGAGAGCGCTGACATCTTAAAAGCAAATGTTGCCCAAATAAATCTAGTTTGCAGACTATCAAGCTATGTGAAAATGTGCAGGAGACTGCAAGTGGGGTAGGAGTGACATTTTTGGTAAGCTTCCTCAAAACAAAGTGCATTAGCCATGGTCTGTTCTGTTTGGGAGAGGGCTGGCCTCCTCCCTGTCTGCCTCCGACCTCACCCATGAAAGCCTGAACATTGCCTGCTCCAAAGCCAGAAAAAGAGGGCCTTAAGATTGATTGGATCGACAGTTTTGAAAGGTTACACAGCCCACCTCAGAGGTACACTGGGGGATTTTACAGCTTATTAGAATGCATAGATGACTCAATAATTAAAATCGAGTGCTGTGCTGGTTGATCTATGTAGATCTAATGAAGCAGAGAGATCCAAATAGTTAATGAAGGAGAAATATGTTCAAAAGCAGATCAGCAGAGATTGCTTTCTTGAGATAAGGGGGGCTAAAAGTAAGAGTCCTTAAGAATAAGATTCACACAACTCAAATAATGGAAGTTACACGTCATGGGATAGATTACAGTAGCATGAATGTTGTTGCTAGAATCTTGCTATTAGTCATAATATGAAATTTAGGATATTCTCCCTCCCTGGCAACTCGACTGTCAAGAACCACTCACAGAGACACATATTTACAGTGGCTTGCATACTGACCACTTGCATCGCTAACAGGGAGAAGCTAGAAGGAGAGAGGACCCATCACTTTCTTCCCGCACACCATCCTTCAGAAAGAAGAATAAATAGAGCAGAAGCAGAAACACCCCCTGCCTTTTTTATTCGTTTGTTTGTTTGGACTTTATCCATAGAGCTTGCTTCTTTAAATTGGTTCTCTGTGATTCTATAAGAATAATTTAAAGGATAATTTTCTCAGTATCCGGGCCAAAGAGAACTGCTTTTAAAAATCAGTGATCTTTAGCACTGCTCTGCCCTTCTTACCAATTTGACATAAGCCCCGTCACAATAGAGTTGACTGGGAAGGAGCAGCTCCCCTCCAGGCCAGGGCTGTCAAGGCTGTGGCTCCGACCACCAGGGCAATGCAGCTGATTAAGTCCTTGAGGAGCAGAGACAGCATAAGGAGACTTGGAAACCTATATCCATTGCAGGGAAAGGCGTGCCCCATAGGAACATGACTGTAGTAGAATAGGAAAAGAAAGGAATGCAAATACCCAAAAATGTGAGAGCATGCCCTTTTAAAAACCAAAAACACATTTTTAAGTCCGCAGTTTTCTGTTAATGAATGATGACATTGACTACCAGGCCATAGCTTCAGTGGGAAAAACAGGTCAGCAGGCAGAAGCAAAGATGAGGATGAGTCTGGGTACCAGATGGGGCTACATGGTCTACTTTAGACCTATGTGATATTGGTTGCCTTGAGAAAAACAGGTGCCAATTCCTGTCGAGCATTACCTGGTGGGAAAGACTCTGTTTGGAGCATGATCTTTGATTTCTGTCTATAGGATGGATTCATCTTATTTTAAAACCTCAGCGAGAGAACAGTTACTTTACATGTGATTTCAGATTTTGCTTTTCTTATTCCTGGTTTGGTCTCTGCCTTCTGTGGTCAAGGATTTTACTGCTTAGGATGAGGCATGTTAGTTTGCAGAATTATCTGTCTAAAACCCCCATCAATATTCCCTGCTTAGTATTCCTGGCCTTCCTTGCTGTGTTCTGTGAATTGTTATCTAATTCTGTTTGCGCCACCGTCATCTGCACCTCATGATTATATTTGTGACCTTGGTTATATCACTCATCCTGTCTGTGTCAGTACCCTCCTTTGATAAAGAAGAATGACAGTTACTTCTAAGCTCTTTGGAGAAAACCGTATGTCCTTAGTTATTTGTAAAATATTTATCAGAACTGTAAAATTGAGAAGGTACTGAAACAGAAAATATATAATATTGGAAATTCTACATTTTTTAAATCTATTTTTTAAAAACTAAGCAATTAACTCAAGCGTAACATCTTGGTAAATAGTTGCGGTATATTTGAACGTGTTACTGTACCAGATTCTATACACCATAAATAAAATCATGGTTCCTTTCCACTACAAGTGAGAATGATGTGCCGGGATACTCAAGACCTATAAAAATGAATAAGCTAGATAAAATATAAAAGATGTCCTAATTGTGATTAATGGTGTTCCAAAGGTCTCTGAGGATCTGTTCATTTTTTATTCTTATTTCTTTTCATTCCGAAAGCTGGACAATCTCAATTCATGTTTGCCAATCTTTCTTCTGACTCAAATCTGCTGTTGAACCCCTCTAATGAAGTTATTGTACTTTCTAATCCAGAATTTCTATCTTTTTTTTTTTTAATAATTTCTAGCTCTTTACTGGGGTATTGTTCTCATACTTTCCTTTAGTGCTTTTAGATGTGATTTCCTTTGAACGTATTTAAGATAACTGATTTAACCAATAAGATACCCCACCTTTGCAAAGGAGGTTGTGTGTGTGTTGTAAGATGACTTCAATGCTCAGTCATCTCTGCATTCGCCTTCATCTTCCTGCTTTGCATTGCCTCAAGGTCAACTTAGGACCTTCTCAGGTCTTTCCAGTGCATATGCAGAACACTGGGAATTATCTACGGCCTTCTCAATTTTCAGGAATATAATAGAGCCTTCTAAAGATGTTCAAAGCTAGTACATCTCATTCCTCAGCTTTTTCTTTTAGGATTTTTGACCAGGCTCTTATTTATCCCTACTGGTATAACTGCCCCAGGAAGCTTTGAGGTTAAACAACTCTGCTGACTGTTTTGGACAACGGCCCCATGGAAAAAGCTGTTGGCACTGACTGACATCTGAATCAAACCAAATAACAACAAATCTTGAGAATGGGTTTTCCAGGGAATTGACAGACATGTAAAAAAACAAAAATTCTCTGCATATGTTTTAGTCAGTTTTGTTTTTCTATAACAGAGTACCACAGACTGGGTAATTTATAATGAACAGAAATTTATTGGCTCATAGTTCTGGAGGCTGGAAAGTCCAAGATTGTAGGACTGGCATCTAGCAAGGGCCTTCTTGTTACATCATCCTGCAATGGAAGGACAAAAAGAGGGCAAGAGACAGGCAAAAGTAGTGTGAACCTATTTTTTCTTGTAATATACTCAATCCAACAATAATGGCATTAATCCATTTGTGAGAGCAGAACCCTTATGATATAATCACCTCTTAAAAGTCCCACTTGTCAATACTGTTGCATTGAGAATTAAGTTTCCAACACATGCTTTTTAGGGAACACATTCAAACCATAGCATTCTGCCTGCCCCTGGCCCCCAAAATTTATTGGAGGAAGAGGGCTGAGAGCTCTCAGAGAAAAGTCTCAGAAGAAATAGGAACTTGTGGTAAAAGTAGTTTTATAATGAGGAAATTTGTATGAGGAGGCTTTTTACAGAGACGGTAGAGGTGTGAAAGGATATAGCTTGTGGTGTGGGGAAATCAAGCAAATAAAAAATATTAGGAGTTTTCTAAATCCAAGAAAAAATTGAAAGTTGTCTAAGAAAGTAAATTTGGGTTTAGTTTGTTACTTGGCTCAATTTTAGATAACAGCTTGCATACTCATAGTAATATAAACACTGAAATGAAAATAACCAAAATTTGTGATACAACTGTGTAACAAGATGGGATATGGAAAAAAGTGTAAATTCTCATAATAGCAATTTAACAAATACTGCCTGAAATTGATGAATTGATAGCAGCATATGCATAATATTTTAAAAAATTTTAAGTAAATTCCAGAAGTAAAATTTGAAGATGGTTGCCCCTGTGGAAGATGAAAGGTACAGGAGACATGTATGTGTGTGTGTGTGTGTGTGTGTGTAAAAAGTCTCATAACACTACTTGAGTTTTTAACTACGTGTATTACTAGATGAAAGTAAATATTGGCCACTTTCATCTCAGTTTTAGTGAAGTGTTTTGAGCATGAAGCTTTATGGTAAGGGGCTGGAAACTGAAGGAGAGTAGTCAGTATAGCCTGTTTTTCAAGGAAATAGTAGGCTAGTTTTTTTCAAGCAAATTGACTGGAAAGGTTGGGGTAAAAAAGCAAAAGGGTGAGGGCAAACGTTGGATTAATGACTGGATCAACTGGATCAACTCATGGGCCCAATATTTATTTTTTGAAAAATTTTGGACTGTGTATAGACTAAGGGCAAAATGGGTGGTAAGAAAATGTTAGCAAATGAAGCTGGAGAGCTTTGAAAACATGCTTCTTTCTCTGCGACTGGGAGGAGGGCTATAGGGATGAGAATGAATGCAGCTAAATTTCTATGCAGAGAGGTGAGAAGCTGAGGATATTTTTTTCCTTCAAATTCTCTAGACGAAGAATGAATCAGGGTCATTGACTGTGAAGTGAGTTGATTGGTTCTTTAGCAGAAAGATGAGGATCTGAAATAGCTGCTTAGGGGGTTGGAAATTGGTACTGACATGTATGAAAAGAACAAGTGGTGCTGAAAAGCCAAGTGATATTTGAGACACTATGAATTCATTATCAAAAATATGCATATGATTATGCCTATGACTATGAATCCACTATTAGGTAATCAGAGCTTAACAGGAGTGCTCACTAGTTTGGGTGTGAGAGTGGACAAGAGGGATTATGAGTCAGGATTAGGGTTGAGGAGGTTAGTGTTGATTTGGATATAAGGACTCTGCTGAAATTGTTAGAAAAAGAATAAGTAGCCCAAATGGCTATGCTTGGGTAGGGAAGGAGGCGAGGTCAGGAAAATGGGATGTTTAAGAGACTAATAGTGTCTATGAGATTGAAGAGAGGTTTTAGTGAGATAAAATGGATTTTTGAAAAGTTATTTAAAAAAAGTTGAGATGTAAATTTTAAGTCAATCAAATAACTTACTTTGCCTGGTTGCTTGTGGTTTGTTATAAGCAATTTAATTTTTACTCATATAATTACTTTATGTGTAAAGGCAGGGTATGTGTATATTTAGAATGGGGAATGATGTGCTGATGCTGAATGTTAGGACAAATGGCCTCTACTGCTTCAAAGTTGAGGGAGAACGTCTTAAGGAGATGTGGTTTCAGGAGATTTTTAAAGAATGGAAAAAGAAAAGTTTTTGAAAAAGTAGGGTGAAGAGGGCAGTTCGATTATGATACAGGAGAAACTGAGAATTGCATAAAGAGAACCATGAGTTTTAATTCTTAACATCCAGAAGTGTCTTTCCCAGGAAAATGAGATCCGGTGGGGCCTTGACCAATTTAGTCAGTACGTTCTTAATCTCCCCTTGGGTTAAATCTCTTGCACGTCACCTCCCGGAATAACGTCTGTGTGGTCGCACGCTACAGCTCAGGAGCTCTCCTGAATGACTGTTGACACAGCTAATCAGCTTCACTTCACTCTGCCCCTTCCGGCTCAGCTTCCTTAGCCTCAGCTGCTGGGTGAGCTGCCTCCATTCCCACAGCAGGAACAGGAGAGTAGGGTGGGCGGGAAGCTGAGAAAGTGCACCAAAAAGAGAGTGACATCAAACGATGGAAGAGGAAAATTTTAAAATAACAAAGGAGTTCAAAATAGGAATGAGGGATTTGGGTAGAAATGCGTTTTATGGAAAAAAATGGAGTTTGTGAAAGGACTAAAAATGATATCGGGGAAGGGGAAAAGGCAAAGAAAAACATGAATAGAAAGGATGACAATGCCAGAGAGTGTCTTAGTCACTCAGAGATGACTTTTTTGCTTCCTTGTTATGAGAACTAGTCAATGTGGAACGTTTATTAGACTATGTGTTCTTCTTTTTCCACCGTGAACACATGGGAATAGATGTCACGTGCAAGGCACACTCTCATGGATGTACTCAGCTTTATGAGCAATTTGCAGCACACTAATTTTAATTCCATTCCTTTCTCTTTCAGCTAAAATTGTATATATTATAAGCAAATAGGTAAAAGTGATCTTGTTACAAAAATAACCACTTTATTTTAAAAATTATAAAAACCTTACCCAATTCAACTGTTATTAGATATTACTTTTTAGAACCCTCACGACCAACTAAAACACCTAGTTTGAGGACAACTATAAGTTCCTTGTGAAACCGTATGCCAGTTTGCTGCGGAATACAGAATATTTTCTGTATATAAATGAGAAGCTGGGGGTGGGGATTGCGATCAATTCAGCAAATAGCTTTTGAGCATCTCTAATGTTCTAGGCATATTGATCTCGATCCCTTATTATAAGCTCTCTAAGAGCAGTACCCTTGTTATTCCCGCCTGCCCTTCCTCCTTCTCCTCCTCCTTCTGATAGCTCAGTTTCTGTCTGATGTATACTATGTGTTGTATAAATAACTGCATGGATTATGGGTGCTTTGATGTTCCAGGAAGCAAATGATGCAGAATCTCTGTTTAAGTACCATTTTAAACTAAGAGGAAAGAAAGCATATACAATTAAAATTGTGATGGTTGTAATTTCTTCATATATGAGGGTTATTCATTTTCTCCCAGCCCTTCATTTGCATTATTCACATCCTGTGCCATCCAAAAAGAGTTCCAAGTTTTTGAAGATGCAAAATCAGGAGTGTCTGAAGAGGAGCAAAACCCAAATAAATAAGAGGCTAATACAATCTGAAAAAGATAATGCAAGAAATGCCCTGGGTACTGGGTAAATAGGAGAACGTAGGAAGGTTTAGCATGTGGATTGTTTTAGAGTAGTTGAAGATATGAGAAAGAATTGAGAAAGAGCAAAAGAACTTTTTGAGAAGTGTTACGGTGGGTTATAAACTGGGTTATAAATGGAGAGATGTAAATATAGATTGGAATTGTATTTTAAATAGTTTGGTTGCTGGGCTGTCCTTTGAATGTACTTCATATGGTGAGTGAGTCACATGGGCCCTAGTTTTTAGACAGGCTACGTTACTATTTTAGACATAAAACAATTAGTTTTAATGGAGGTAACAATATGTTCTGGAGGCCAGAGTAAAATTCTGATGGGACATTGAAAAAAACTTAAGAAAAAAGAGATAATATTTTAATCGGTCTTTGAAGGCTGTATAATGTCCTCCTTGGGGGAGGGAACAAGACATTGCACGATGAAGATAATGTTTGAGGAAATACCAAGTTGTTGTATGAAAGCATAAAATCTGCGTATTGGAACATCAGTTTTACGACCCTGTGTGGTGGGAAATGAAGTTGAAAAGATTTTTTATAACTACTGCTATTGATTGAATACTTAGTAAATGCCAGGCATGCACAATGATCTTAATTGTTGCAACCAAGTTGTAACCACATTCATCATCATAGTGTGGATGGATAATAGAAGAAGAGGACTGAGGCTAGAATCCTGGTGAATACTAACACATAAAGCCTGGGTAGATAAATAGAAGAATAAAATATGAAGGGTAAGATAATAGAAAATCCACAGAAATCAGTGTCCCAGAGCAGAGGAGAAATATTCCTAGAAGGTGGGTGTGGGCAATAAGGGCAAATTTCAGTAGTTAGAGGGCTGAGAAGAGAGAGTAAGAGCTAACCTTTCAGAGGTCATTGTTGGCATTTTGGGACATTTTTAGTCGAATATTAGAAATAGAAATGATAGCACAGGAGGCTTCAGTGAATGTGTGAGGAGGAGACAGAACCAGCAGAGAACCAGGTGTCTGTGAGGATTAATGTCCCTTAAAGGAAGGAAATGGGAGACTGGCTCCAGGTGTCAACAGGCTTAGAATCTTACAGATGAAGAGGGAGGAACAATAAAAACAGCAGGATTGATCTATGGGAGAGAAAGGATCACTGATGCTAGCAAGTTGCTGGGAGGGGATGCTCTGAGAGCTAGGTGAAAGAGTTGGGCTTGCCAGGGAGGGGGACCACACCAAGGCGGCGCTGGAGGGTGGCCTTCAATGTTGATGTGACTCTGAATTCAATTTTTTTTTTTTTTTTACTGTTTTATACCACATTTCCCTATTTCTGTAGGGACAAATAGCCAAAGTAATAACTGGATCATTATACTAATTCCCATGTAGCCCATAGGGTCCTGAGTCTATTTCCGGTGTTTGGTCAGAAGCAATAGTTCCAGGGCTTCTTTATAAAGTAGTTGTGGCTCCCCTGACTATTGGAAGTTGCTAGAGTAATGTAGAAATGTGACCTGTGTATCAAGTCAGCTTTATTTATGCCTAGGCCCAGCATGGACAAAAGCTACATGGGGCCTTACGTATGCTTAACTCCCAACCCCCTCACCTCTCTCAGAGCAAATCTTCTGCAGTGGATTCTATAATGATAGAACCAATCACATCCAATAAGAAGTATAATCACTCAACTATCCCATAATATTCCTGGGGTGTGAGGTTGCTCAGAAGCACAGAATTCTATCGAAGCATATGCAGCCTGCAGTCAGTTATAGCTTCACACAATTTATGTTGGACCTCACTTTTCAGCATGCCGCAGTTAATTTTTTTTTTTTGTTGGGACAGTTTTTTCATTCCTCAATTGAAATCTACTCTTTAGGCAAGGAAAAGAACCCACTAATTTTCAGAACATACGAACAGATGCTCTGTGAGGGCTGGCTTCATGAATTGGAAACCAAATATAAATTACATGGTGTTAGCTGAGTGCCTCGCCAAGCAGTAAACTGTCTTCTCTCACTGATCTGTTGTTGTCTAGTACCTCGAACACTGGAATTTAAAACAATTTTCTTGGGGTGGTGGTGGTGAGGTGGCGAGTCCTAATCAGTTAGCCTATAGAGGAATTCCTTTATATACAATATTTCTCAGAATATTCCATTTATTTTAATCAGCTCCTCAAAAACTCCAAGGGTTTAGGAAAGAAAGATTTCCCCCACATCATTTTATAGAAGAATAAACCGAGGTTTAGAGGTTAAGTGACAAGCCTATCTTAGGAAGTGGCTAAGATAGGAGGAGAAATCAGATCTCTGCAGTTCTGAGAGCCACCTTGTTCAACCCCTCACTTAATGAAGAAATTAATTTGCTTAAGAGGTCATAGTCCTGGGAGCATAGGCTTTATAACCAGGTTCGATGCCTGGTACCTCTGCTTTATGTTAAGGGTTGCCATTTATTGAGCACTTACTATGTGCCAGTCACCATGCTGTCTGCTCGACAAATGCTCTCAATTATCTATCATACACAGTGCTGCAGGGTTGGTAGTATTACCCACATTTTCACAAATATTAAACTGTTACTCAAGATGATTAATTTGCTCGATATAAGCCAGCTAATAAATGATAGAGTTAGGAATTGAACCTTAGTCTGCGTGATTGATTTCATGCCGCTTTGCTGGGGTTCACAGTTTTAACATGCCATGTGACTGGGAAATTCACTTCGGTTTCACTTCCTTTATCTTTTACATGGGGATTTTAGTACATACCTTGTCAAATTGTGTTTGACAATTAAATTAGAGCACAAAGGAAACTTGTACTATCATATCTCTAGCTGCTTCAGCAGCATTCACGGGTTTATTTGTCACTCTAAGTCACTCAGTTGGTTACTGTTGGAGCTGGAGATGCACTCTAGGTTTTCTGGTTTCCAATTCCCTCTCATGTTGCCACGTGATGCCGCGAGAAGAGTCTTGAGAGGCAGACAAAGGAACACAAGGAAGAGGAAGAGCAAATGGGACAGCGAATGGGAGAGTTGGCAGTGACAGTCACAAATGTAATGATGGGCACATGGCTAATCAAGAAGGGACCCTTGGGGCGGATTCAGTCATGTGTGCAGGGGAATGGCTGTGAAGCAGAAATAGCCCAGTGGGAAGGGAGGCATTGATGGATGTGCATGCAAGCAGAGCCATCTTTTGGCTTAATTTACCATTTATTTGACTTGAGGTAAATTAGAAGAAAAGATCCATTTAAAATGGATTTCAAATTATGAAATTAAAGAAGCTGCAAATTGCAGGTATAGAAATTACAGACAATCTGACCACGTCCAACTACAGAAAGGATCAAATAAATATGATTAAAACACAACTGGAGTTTAAGACCGATAACGTGGTTGTAAGAAAGACCGAGGCTGTTTGAATGAGTTCACCCATCCATTTACTGTTCATTAAGGACTACTCAGCCCTGGCCAAGTGGGAGGTCCGTGACAGTAGTGAGCCACACAAAGCAGAATAAAGAATGGCCCTTTTCTCAAAGAGTTCAGTTCCTGGGAATGAAACATATGGACACAAGTAACTATGATATGGCATGAAAAGTTCATTAAAGAGCCTTGTACAGAGGATTATTGGAGAAGAGAACAGGAACGTTTAATGGAGCCTTGTAGAGCATTTTAGGAAATGCTTCACTAAGGAGTTAAAATGGTCACTTTTTTTTTTTGAAGGAACAATGGCAGTTATTCTGATAGAAAAAGTGGGCGAAAGAAGAAAGAAACACAAAGACACAGAAGCACCCTGTACTCAAGGATGTGCAGGTTGTCATGGTCGGGGGATTGGGCCCATGGGGAGGAGTGGCAGAAGGTGACACTGAGAACATGTGTTAGGAGTTTGGAGTTGCCCGTGAGCCCCACGGAGCCATGGGAGGGTTCAAAGCATTGAGACACGTCTTCCTGGGGCAGAGGGGCAGAGGCAGGTGGATTCAGGTCCCTGCCTTCGTCTAGTGGAGAGAGGAAGGTGTGAAAGAAGGAAGTAGAATGAAGAAGGAAGACCAGAAGGATAATATCTTCAGCTACTTCAACACTTTTTTTAAAGTTCCCATATAACTTGCTATTTTAAAGTACCTAAATAAAGTTCCTATGTACCGTAACTTGTTATTTTTAAGTATGTACCCAAAGAAAAGAACTTTTGCTTGGTGTAGTCCCATTTTTCAGAACAGATCGTTGGGCAGCATCTTCCTTCACTCTCTGACTTCTTTGTCCAGCTTTCCTCTGCTTTTCCCTCCCCCGCCCACTCTCATGTGCGCCTCCTCTCAGCCCCGGCAAAACCCTCAGGCCCTCAGCTCTTCCCCAGCTTCGTCCCTGATTCCAAAAACAGGGGGAAGGGGAAGCGTGGAACTGGTAAGAGAAATCTCTGAAATGAGCGAATATTTCTGTAGGGAAAAATGTAGTCCTGAGCCAAGGTCAGGCCTCATGGATTTGTGGAAAGCTGAATAATAATTGTGGTAACACAGCCCCACTGTGCAGAGCAGAGTTGTCGCTGGGAGGCAGCAGTCCTGACAACTGTACTTAGTGAGTCAGCTCAGCTCAAAGTTTCTGGAACTCATTCGACCTACGGGTAGTGGCAACAACTCCAACAGCTTCCTGATTTAGAGGTGGATAAGTAGAGGGAACCATGAGACATAAGAGAAGCTTACTTTTTATATATACATGTCATTTCATATTATATATATATATAAATAAAATGATAGTGCATGTTTAATGTACAAATTTTAGAAATTTACCTATTTTCCTTTTGTCATATAACATTTAGAAAATTTCTATTTGTAATAAAATGCACTATTTGGTTGATTGTTCAAAGTTCATAATATTGAATAAATCACCTTAAAAGATAAAACACTAATATTACATGTGCCTTGATATTAAATATAGAAATACCATGGTAGGTATTTAGCCCTGGTATTATAAACACTAAATAAAACTACTTCCCCATTTGATTGTGAAACCCCTGTATGTCATAGAGAATAGTAGATAATCCAGAAAAGTAGGGTAGACCCAACTTCCAAAAAGGTGGGCAAAAGAAATTTGAAAACTATGGATTGAGGATTCCTTGCCACATTTTAGAACAAGTTATTACAGGAAAATTGCCTATTGAAGACAGGAAACAATAATTGGTAGGAGCCTGGGGGAGTGCACTAAGAAAATTCACACAAAACTAATTTCATTTCCTTTTTGGATATGTTATAAGATTTTATAGACCAAGAGAATTCTGTAGATATAGTTATTTTCATTTCAGCAGGGTGACATTTGAAATTCATTCATATGACTAAAAAGGGAATGATAGTATCATTGGGTGGTATTTAGATCTGGTTGACCCATCTGTCACTTAGAGCAACAGTCACTAAACTTATGCTATAAACTGCCAGACAGCAAATAGTTTAGGTTTTGCAGCCCAGGGTCACTGATGTAACTATTCAATTCTACTATCACAGATGAAAACAGCTGTAGGTATATATAAATGAATGAGTATGGCTGGGGTTCCAATAAACTTTCTTTATAAAAACAAATGGCTGGTCAAATTTTGCCTGTAGGCTGAAGTTCCCCAATCCCTCCCTGGTTTAGAGTGTTAAATAACTGGTTGAGATCAACATGAACTAAGGTTTTTAGTGGCATGCTGTAGGATCCCATCTGTGACGGTTTTGTTCAAAAATGTTATCAACAATGGGAATGAGGTAGAAGGCGAGTTAATCATATTTGTGAGTAATAAATGCTGATGAGAAATAGCTACTTTTTTAGAAGACAATCATGGTTCAAAATGTTCTTTATCGATGAGTAATGAGCGAAAATAAGAAAGATAAAATTTAGTAGGGCTAAATACCAAGTTGTGCACTCAAGTTAAATAACTAGAGGTACTGGGGAGACTTTGATGATAATTCATCTGAAAAAAAATCTCTGTGCAACTGTCCAAGCTCTTTACAGTTAGGTGGTGATTGAGGTGGTTACTCAAAAGGCCAAGGATACCTTGGACTGTATTAACAGCATACAGTGTCCAAGGAAAGGAAGTTTTTCTCAATGTCCCATCAGATTTTTACTTGTCCCCCAGAACACGTTGTTACCTCCATTAAAACTAGTTGCTTTATGTCTTAAATAAATACAGTGAGTTTGGTATGGACCAGAGACCCCTGACAGGTTATATTCAGTTTTAGGTATCATGCCTTATTAAATATTTTGCCATATAAGCAAAGACAAATACCCATTGGTTTGGAGAAAGATAAAAAAATCCAAGGTGTTTATTCCTAGAACTGTTGCACATATTTTAAAGATGTGTATTCAGTGGAGAAGAGATTTAATTTCTTTAAATTGTTGGAAACTGTCATTCCGGGAGTTGTAAACAATCTCTGCCTTTTTGAGAAGAGAAAGGAATGGGGTATATTATTTCTTTTTTCTAGGAGGAAACATTTTCATAATCATTTTTTGTCACATATGACCTAATTTTAGTTTGGAAGGCTCTGAATTAGTGAATTAATTCAAATGAAAATATTTTAGACTGAGATTTTAAGGGTATAGTTTAAGAACGTGTACTTGGATATATCAGAGGAATTCTGCCATTAAAGAATTAGATAATTTTCTTCCAATCCAAGCCCAAATCTGGAATTTGACCTCCCTATGCTTGAAAACTGTTTTTCTTTGGGAGATACATGTGCGTGTGCATGTGTGTGTTCTTACCTACCTAAGACTTCATTTATCAGAGATCGAGAAACTAGGCTAGAGTAGAAAGGCTATGTTGATTTGGAAGACCGACTGTGACTTGAACTTGAACTAGGATTAATTAGTTAAACACTGTCTAACTTGTCTCGATGTGTTCTCCTCATGGTATCTCATCTGAGATCACATAACCCAGGACTATTGCAATATTCTTGTACTGGGTACATGGGCTCAGATCCCATCCTTATTGGTAGGAGTGGAGTTTCCCCTGAATGAAATGAATGGTCCCTCTATCAATAATCTTGAGACTAAAAAAAAAAAAAAAAAGGCAAGCCTTGAAATGGAGGAAGGAAAAATTCTCTCTCCTTGTGGGGCTGAAGGAAATTTGGGCTAGAACTAATTTGGGTGAAGATTCCTAGTTCATTTGTGGGGGTTGACCTGGGCCTGCGAGTGCTTTGCAGGAAATCACCAGAAATTCAGGTTGGGGTTGACCTTGTGGGCACTGAGGCCTATCCACTTTTATTGGAAGTTGTTAGTTCTCTGTGTTACTGTCTGTTATCCCCAGGCCTTCTATAATATCTTGCTGAAATTATAACTGGATCTCAGCAGGTGTCTGGGAATTAAAAAAGGTATCTGTGGAAAGTCGCAGTAACCTGGAGAGGTTAGTTATGAATTGGCAAGAGGTAAGCTACGGGAAGGGAAGAAGCAATTTAAAGTGAGACAATTGCCTCAGATGACATGCGTTAAAGAGAACCGATTTGTGGAACATGAAGTACTTCCCTGAATTTCCGAGAAATACCAGGGAGGAAGAATTTTCACAGAAAGCTGTACATCATGTGGTCTTAAATCACTGGAACTTGATCTCTGGTTACTTGGATTGTAAAAGGAAGAATGGACACCCATTTTGAGCATGCAGAATTAAAATTGGTATTTCCCTCTCTCCACTCAGAACTTACTCAAAAAAACCCCACGAGGATGGCATAGAATTCTGTTTCTGAGAAAGCCAGAAGACTTCTGAAACACTGTACCATGTCCCAGGAGGATGGGCTCCCAAAAACAGTGAAAATCAAACAGAGCTGCAGGAAGAGGTAGAGAGAGAATACCAGGGTTAGAGTTCTGAAGGGCTAATAAAACATACTTTTCCATAAAAGACATTTTTCTTATTTGTAAAAATGTGTAGAAGATACAGAACTTGTGGGCGAGAGTCTTGAGGTGTGAAGGGGGTCGCCTTGGAGGAGGCAGCACTGAGTGGGGAATCACATGGACAAGCCATATTGTCTTGAGGCAGTCTGGTCACAGGGCAGAAAGCTTGGTGTAGAAATAACAATCTTTCCATGGTGAGTATCTCTAGTTCTGCCTGCCTATCTCAATAGGATGGAAATAAATGCTAAAGAACCTACCTTTACCACTAGTGGGAATAAATAATGGTACAATCACTTCAGAAAAAGTTTATGAGTTTGTTAAACAGTTAAATTTATACTATTTATGACATACAACTGCCCATCATTCTGCATCAAGACGTATACCCAAGAAAACTGAAATCATATGCCCAATGAAGACTTGAACAAGATGTTCACAGCAGTGTTATTTGTAATAGTTTCTTACTGGAAACAACACAAACGTCTACCAACAAGTGAATGGACAAACAAATGGTGGTGTATCCTTAAAGTATAATATTGCTCAACAATAAAAGAAACCAATATGGATAAATTTCAAAAAATGGTTCCCTAGCATGAGACACAAATGTGGAAGGGTAGGAAGAAGGGATTGCAAGGCAACAATAAGAAACTCGTGGATGATGAATATGTCATTACCTTGTTTTTTATGATAGTTTCACAAGTGTATGCATTTATGAAAACTTATCAAATTGTACACTTCAAACATTTGTAGTTTACTGTGTATAAATTATACCTTAATAAATCTATTAGAAAATAATAGCATTATGATACTTTCGGACTGTAAAATATGGTAACCAGTTATAATTCAAATGAGAGCAAGTAATTTAATTTCCTGCATTGTTTTAGAATAATTAACATTTATTAGAATACTTGTAATAATGAAATTTAAGTTGAATTTAGATTGCTTTTTTTTTTTTTTTTTTAATAAATCTCATCTTTCAGTAGGAATCACATGCTATGAGAACTGCTGCAATTTCATTTTTATTGCTTCCTTGGCTGAGGAGAATAAACAGCCCAAAGAGGCAAGAGTTTTTTGTTTGATTTGGTTTGGTTTTGGTTGGTAATTCTCATGCTCAGACCCCATCCTTTAGTGCCTACAACAATAGGGCTCTGATGATACTGGACATTTAATAAAGCCTTGACTTAATGTATAATTAAAGGGCCTGAACAACGTACCCTTAGTTGCTTATTAAAACATCCGCTGATGGGAAAACTCTTCCATGGATCTAAAATGATTTTAAAACACAATGTAGAAGACATTCAAGGTAGTAGAACATGTAAATATTTTTAGCTTTCAAGTATAATAACTAAATATTTTTTCTAGGTAAATTTCACATTCCGGGTATGTAAAAAATTTTTTTCTCTTTAGTAAGTTTGATTAGAATAATGTAGGAATTTGTTAGTTCAACCTTGGCACAATGAGTGGTAAACAGTACAGGTTTTATTATTGGCAAGATACAGTGATGCTGGCCAAGTTGTTTAACCACTGTTATCTTCATTTTCTGCATCTGTCATTTGATAATAACAGTATTTTCCTTATAGGTTTGTTGTGAGAATCAATGAAATAATGGATGTAAATTACTATAGTGGAAGCTATTAATATTTATGGCCCCAAATCCCTCTTCCTGGCTAAGGTATTTATTTTCCTAGCTGCCTGGAATGTTGGCTGCTGAGGGCTCACAGCTGAGTCCCTCTTCAGAAATCGTTCTGGACCAAAGGAAGATGTCTAACCCAAAGGGTACACCACCTCCTCTGGGGGCAGCCTGTATCCAATGACTAGTCCTTGTAGGAGTCAAATGCCTGGCTCTTTTTCCACGGTCAGGACAACTGTGAAGGGCCATCCCAGCGCTAGAGCTCCCTTTGGGATTGGCTGAAGGTCTGGTGCAATTGCATTGCACTTCAGTTTCTCCCTCTCCCCCACACTGTGGCCCTTACTTCTCAGAGTTTTTCTTGAGAGTACTCCCCAACAGATTTCCTGCATATAAGAGTTTAAGGTTCTGTTTTCCAGGAAACCCTACTGCTATCATTTGAATGATAGTGTCGCCCAAAATTCATGTTAAAACTTAACCCCCAATGCAATAGTATTAAGAGATGTAGTTTTGGGGAGGTAATTAAGTAGAATTAGAACCCTTATAAAAGGGCCTGAGGTTGAAGGGAGTGTGCCCTTTCTGCCCTACTGCCTTCTGTCATCTCATTTATTCCTAGGTATTTTAGTTTCCTTGTGGCTATTGTAAATGGGATCGCCTTCTTGATTTCTTTCTCAGCTAGTTTGCTCCTCATGTATAAAAATGATACTGATTTTTGTACATTGATTTTGTATCCTGCAACTTTACTGAATTTATGTATCAGATGTAAGAGTCTTTAGGTGTTTTTAGACATAAGATCTTGTTGTCTGCAAAGAAGGACAATTTGATTTCCTCTTTTCCAATTTGGATGCCTTTTATTTCTTTCTCTTGCCTAATTGCTCTGGCTAGGACTTCTAACAGTAGGTTGAATAGGAGTGGTGAAAGTGAACATCTTTGTCTTGTCCAGTTCTCAGAAGAAACGCTTTCAGATTTTCTCCATTCAGCATGTTAGCAGTGGATTTGTCATATATGGCCCTTATTATGTTGAAGTATGGTCCTTCTATGCCCAGTTTGTTGAAAGTTTTATCATGAAGGGATGTTGAGTTTTATCAAATACTTTTTCTGCATCTATTGAGATGATCATGTGATTTTTATTCTTCATTCTGTTGATGTGATGTATCACGTTTATTGATTTGCATATATTGAACCATCCTTGCATCCCTGGGATAAATCCCACTTGATCATGTTATATATTTTTTATGTGCTGTTGGATTTGTTTTGCTAGTATTTTGTTAAGAACTTTTGAATCTATGTTCATCAGGGATATTGGCCTGTTGTTTTTTTTTTTGTTGTGTTTTTATCTGGTTTTGGTATCAGGGTAGTATTGGCCTTGTATTAATAGAATGAGTTAGGGAGAATTCCCTCCTCTTCAATTTTTGGGACTGGTTTGAGGAAAATTGGTATTAGTTTTTTATATGTTTGGTAGAATCTGGCAGTGAAGCCATCTGGACCTGAGCTTTTCTTTGCTGGGAGACTTTTTATTGCTAATTTAATCTAGTTGCTTATTATTGGTCTGCTCAGGTTTTCTATTTATTCCAGATTCAATCTTCATAGACTGTGTGTCCAGGAATTTATCCGTTTCCTCTAAGTTTTCCAGTTTGTTAGAACATAGTTGTTCATAACAGTCTCTGATGATCTTTTGTATTTCTGTGGTATCAGTTGGCATGTCTCCTTTTTTGTTTCTGATTTTATTTTTGGATCTTCTTGCTTTTTGCATTGGTCAGTCCAGCTAGTGGCTTGTCGATTGTGTTTATCTTTTCAAAAATCAACTTTTCATTTTGTTGATCCTTTATGTTTTTTTAAATCTCTATTTCATTTAGGTTTGTTCTGATATTTATTATTTCTTTCCTTCTATTAATTTTGGGTTTGATTGGTTCTTGTTTATTTCCTTGTTTATTTGAAATCATTCTGCTTTTTTTGATGTAGGTCTTTATTGCTCTGAACTTCCCTCTTTGTACTACTTTTACTATATTTTGTAGGTTTTGGTATGTTGTTTCGAGAAATTTTTTTGCTTCAAGAAATTTTTTTGATTTCCATCTTAATTTCTTCATTGACCCAATGTTTGTTTAATTTCCATGTATTTGTACAGTTTCTAAAGTTCCTCTTGGCATTAATTTCTCATTTTATTCCATTGTAGTCTGAGAAGATGCTTCATATAATTTAGATTTTCAAAAAAAATTTGTTGAGACTTATTTTGTGGCCTAACATATGGTCTATCCTAGAGAATGTTCCATGTGCTGATGAGTAGAATATGTATTCTTCAGCTGTTGAATAAAATGTTATGTAAATGTCTGTTAGGTCCATTTGGTTTAAAGTACAGTTAAAATCCAATATTTCTTTGTTGATATTTTTGCCTAGATAACCTGTAAAATGTTAAGAGGAAGGTGTTAAAATCTCCTAGTATTATTGTATTGGAGTCTATCTCTTCCTTTAGATCTAGTTATATTTGCTTTATATATCTGGGGGCTCAATTGTTAGATATATATATATATTTAGAATTGTTATGTTGTCTTGCTGAATCAATCCCTTTATCATTATATAATGATCTACTTTGTGGCTTTTTACTGTTTTTGAATTAAAGTCTCTTTTATCTTATATAAGTATAGCTACCCCTGCTCACTATTGGTTTCCATTTGTGTGGAATATCTTTTTCATTTCTTTACTTTCGATCTATATGTGTCTTTATAGATGAATTGAATTGCTTGTAGGCAGCATATAGTTGGATCATTTTTTTTTCCATTTAACCAGTCTATATCTTTAAAGTGGAAAATTTAATCTGTTTACATTCAAGGTTATTACTGATATGTGAGGTTTTGTTCCTATCACATTGTTAATGGTTTTCTGAAAACCACCTATTTATTGCTTTTTATTTATTTGACCTATATGTTTCTGGGTTTTCTTCCTTCTT
Source organism: Indri indri (assembly GCA_004363605.1). Taxonomy (NCBI): domain Eukaryota; kingdom Metazoa; phylum Chordata; class Mammalia; order Primates; family Indriidae; genus Indri; species Indri indri. The sequence continues at coordinate 78,889 of RJWJ010003585.1, forward strand.
TCTTATCTTCTTTTATTGTTATTTCATTTTCCCACACTATATTAGCTTGTTAGGTGCACATTCATTACTATCCAATTAGTTGTTACCCTAGAGATTGAAATTTGTATGCTTGAATTATTATGTACATAATAAGTTAGTTACTTTTACTACTGACAACTTTTGTGCTCTTACAGTCATTTATTTTAAACCTATATATATTTTGAAACCTCAGAAGAAATTATTATTGCTCCTCTAAACAGTCCATATTTATTTAGATTTACCAACATTTTAAGAGATTTTTATTCTATGTTTTTATTACCATGTTTCTAACTGCAATCATTTTGCTTTGCCTAAAGAACTTTTTTTTTTTTTAGGATTTATTTTGAAACACATCTGCTGGCACTGATTTTCTCTGTTTTTGTTTATCTAAAAATATCTATATCCATACTTAGTCTTCTTTATTTAAGAATATTTTCAGTGGGCATAAATCTATGTTGGTAGTTATTTTCTTTCAGCACTTTAAATATTTCCATTGTCTCCTGGATTCCATCATTTCTATTGAAAATTTAGCTTTAGGCTGTATTGCTGCTTCTATGGAAAAAATACATCTTTTTTTTCCTCTGCTGGATATATCTTTCTTCAGGCCATTATCTCTCTAAATATTGCTTATATTACATTTTTCTCTTCTTATGTTAGATATTTTTACCTTGTCCTATATGTCCATTACATACTTTTATTCCTATTTAGTATTCTGTTTTTCCCCTCGCTGTGCTTTAATTTGGATATTTTATACTAACATTTCCTCTAGTTCACTAACACTCCTTGATGGTCTATCTCATTGGTTGTGAAACTCATCTCTTAATTTCTTAGTTGAAGTTCCAAGTTGCTCACTTATTTTTTTTAAATAGATTCAGTTTCCTAGTGAATTTTTCTATATTTTAAACTATTTTTTGAGCATACAAATCACAGTTATTCTAGTGTGCTCTTATAATAATTCTTATATCTGAATCATTGTAGGTCTGTTAGTATTATCTATTTTTTCCTGCTTTCTTTTTCTTTTTGTCATTTGAGCCTATTTCCAGTCATGCTTGGTAATTTTAGATTGCATACTTGACACCATATATAAAAATTGAAAAGCTCTTGATAATAACATCTTTCTCTTGAGAATTTTTTCCCCCCTAGAATGCAGCTAGAGTAAAGGCTAATTATCTTGATCCCATCAGTGATGAGATAAATTGAGGCTGATTTCCAGATAGGTCTTTTGTTGGTTTATTCTTACTACTAGTCTGTTGCCCCTCTGAGGTCTTACCTGAAGGCCTGAATAGTTTATCATAGCACTCTCCCTTCAAAGCCCCTAAACTCATATTTTGACTCCCAAGCTCTGTGAGAATGTGAAGTTATACTTAGGTTTTAAAGATCTTGGCAGCAGCTTTATGTTGACTTTTTCTACTCCTTGCTCTATTCAGCCAGTATCTAATAGGCAAAAGCCAAATTGAACATTATTTTTACTCCTCAATTTTGGTCCCTCAACTCTTAGTTGCCTTTAGAATTCTGAATTCAAATTTTTCTGAGTTCAAATTTTGAAATGTTGAATTTTGAAATTCAAATTGTTTGGTTTCTATGTACTGTGCTAGCAACTGGCAAATGTATCACAGAAAAAAATGGTAGCGAATGTCAAGCTTACCCAAATATGCACATCCCTTCCCTCCTGGAGATTAATCCTTCAAGTCCAGACTTCCTTGGTTGCTCTCAGATATCTTTGAACAGCTGTTCAGTCTTTTGTATTTTATGTATATTTCATGGTTGTCCATAGCAGAATGTTCGGTTTCATGAAAGCTACTCTATTGTTGATATAAGTGGAAGATCTCTATTGTTTCTTAAAGGTTGGAGGATATGAGAGTCATTTGAAGTGCTTGAAAAATAGCTTTCTGGGCCCCATATCTGAAGATTCTGATTTATATCTCCACATTTAACAAAGTGCCAGATAATTTTGAGATACTTGGTCCTACAATCAAATTTTACATCTTTTAGATTCTATAGGTTAAAACCTACCATCCGTTTATTCCCTTATGACAAAATAACTTTACCTTTTATTTACAATAGTGTTAACAGTAAGAACACAGCTAGCATTATCACAAACTTACAGATACCTGTGTGACTGGTAAGAGGATGTCAAAACCGAGGAATAGAAACATTGGGAAAGGAAAACGAGGGGAGATTCTATTTGCTGGGGAGGCGAAACTCCTTAGCTTTGAAATTAATAAATAACCCATTAGTCATGAACCTTTCCATAGTAGTATTTGATAGCTGCATAGAGGTTCCATAGTCAGGCTATTGGGATTCATTCTACATCAGCCTCTTAAATGTAATTATCGTTGAATTGATTCACATTCTATGAAGATATATTTTTGGATGAATTCTTTTGATGTATAAATCTGGTGACTTCTTTCCTAATTGTGATTTATAAGATGAGATTTGGTAAGGTAATTCCCAGCTGTGTGTGTGTGTGTGTGTGCATGTGTGTGTGTTTGGTTTGGTTTTGTTTCAGGATTATTGTAGCTGTATTTCTGCTGGGCTGTCCCTCTCAATAGCTAACATCTTTAAGTCTCTACTCTTCTGCTGAATGGAAAGGAAAATGCCCAGTGTACAACTCTTTTTAATCCTTTGAGGATCAATTGAGACTATCCTTATGAAATTGTTTTATAAATAATAAAGCACTAAAATTTTTATTGGTTATTTGAAGAGACAGAGATAGTACAGACAATAACATAGACAGAGGAAAGGAGATTTGCCAGAAGTCATTGGTTGCTCAGTACGTCTGGGGTGATGTGAATGTAAAAAAAGAAACAAAATTAATGAAACATTATGAAATAGGATTGGGCCAGATTATGGAGGCCTTGATTGTCAGGCCAAGTTTGGACTTTTCTTTATTAGGTTAGGCAAGGCATTGCCTTATAGAGAGAGAGTTGGCATGATAGGAAAAAATTATATGGCATTAGCTATAAGATATCTTGGAATGGAACAATGTAGAATTAAGCAGTTATTGAAATAATGCAAATGAAAAGAAATGGAGCTCTAAACTGAGGAAATGGAAATGAAAATGAGGGAACATTTGAGACAAGGAAGTTGAGGACAGAATCAGTATCAGATATGAAGGGTGGATGGATAGGAACATTTGTGCTATCTTTGCTTTTTCTAAGTTTTGATGACAGGGAGAATTAATAGAAATAGGGAACACAGGTATGGCCCCAAATCTCAAACTTAATCTGGTTTAATAATTGATTTTTTACTTTATAGTTCCAAAAGAGATTTCGCATGTCTCTAGGCAGTTCCTTTTCTCAAATTGCCACCACATATGTACATTCATTGTTTAAAAATTATAAAAATTAGATATTTAATAGCATTTCTATGTTGTACACTTATGAGCTAATGTTCCAACTTCCATGTGTTCACTTTTAAATAAAACACATTTATAGAATTTTTCTGACACCACATTGTATTACATGTGTAAGGGCTAAATCTGGAAAAGTTTAATGGATAAAAATCCAGTTATGCACAAGGGATTAACACAGGCAACTCCCATTAATGTTAATCATCCAACTCCTTGGCCGTTAAAGTTTCACCACGTTCAGAGGAAGAGGTCACATACGAAGAGGAAGAAGACAGGCAAGTAAATCGTTTCCATACAGTGTATTATAGGAGCCATTACAAATTTTTTATAAAAGACATTTTGTGAAATGAAGGGATTTTTTTTTTTTTCTAGCATAAATACTAAAGAGCAGCACTTCCTTCTTAAGTCTCTCGAATTTGCTTTGGCTGCGATGACCTTCCATCTGGGTTAAATTTTCAGGACTTGTGCTTTTGTTTATATCTCCTGTGGATGTTCAATGCCTTCCTCATCATCTGACATTCATTAAACTGCCTTCTATGCTTTAGAAATAACAGCCACTACTTATTGATGCCCATTCTATGGTAGTTGCTGTAGACTAGAGGTTCTCAAAGTGTGGTCCCTAGATCCTCAGCATCTGCATCACCTGAGAATTTATTTAAAATGAAAATTCTTGGCCTCCACTCCAGAACTACTGAATAAGAAAGTCCAGGGATGGGGCTCAGCAACTGTTTTCTAATAAGCCCTGCTGGTGATTCTTACAGGCTTCGAAGTCTGAAAACCACTGTTTTAGACTTTTCTCCAATCACAATACACCTGCCTGTTAGGAATTGCCTCCTTTTCTGACATAAAAAATGAGGATTAGAGACCTAAAGTAATTTGTCCAAAGTTGGGCAGATCTAGGATCTCAAAAGCAGAGCAGTGACATACTTCATTACCTAGCCACACTGGCTGTAGTTTGCATTGACTGAAGACTAAATGCAGGCTTGTGTCTCAGAAGAACAAGGCTCACTGCACGACTCCTGATGTTGTGTTATGAGGCCATGGGCAAAATATTTTCCTTTGTGCCTTTTTTCTTCATACGTAAAGTAGGCTGCAGATCATTTACCACTCAGTGTGTGTGTGTGGGCGTGCACGCATGCATGTGATCAGGCAACCAATATGTCACCACCCAGGGCTATGAGATAAAGCACTAAGCTATACTAGGTAACTAGAAAGATAAATGACTAGAAAATATAGCTTCAAAAAAGTCATGCAAATAATACAATAATATGCTTTGATAAATTGATCTGACTTCTTTTAACAACCTCTAACATGTAAATCTCTATTGAATAACATTAAGAACTTTCCATGGTCTTAGACTGAATTTAAACATTTGGGCCTAGCACTGAATGCACCAAGGGCAGGCTGTGTTTTCAGCCCCTAGTTCCCAGCTTGCTCCTCTAGGAATTATTAATATATTTACCTCTCTTCATGCAAGATGAACCATAACATGGTTACTCCCAACCAAAATCTGTGCATGTTACTAATCCTGCTCCTCCAAAGACACTGGCTGTTCTAAGCTTAGTTTTTATTCATTTTACAAATATTTATTGGAAACCTATTATGTTCTCAGTACTGTGCACTAGAAGAAGTATAGGTAATAACCAAAAGATAGTGCACATTCTCTAATTTATGACTTTTACCTATTGATGAAAGTAAGTCATATACACACAGCAGATGGCAAAACAAAGCAACAGTGTAAGAATTCCCATGGAGGAGGATCTTGCTGTTGGAGTTACAATGATTCACAGACTGGAGTGAGATGTTTTGGTTAGAGTGATCATGGAAGAATTCATCCTGAAAGTTGAATTTAGGCTGGGGAGGACCCAGAAAGAGGAAGAGGAGGGGAGAGGGGAGGACAGGTTATGCTTAGGCAGAGCGCCCTTCTTCCCACCCCTCCATCTCCCTCCCTGGTGCTCTGGTCCTACTCTCAGTGGAATATTGAGATGTTAGTGTGCATCTCTGTGGCCAGTAACGGAGGGCAGTTGCTAATATATGGTGTTGGTTATATTTTCTATTCTGTTTTCAGTTTACTTAGACTGGGATCTGTATTCAGAGGTAAAGGAAAGAGTTTCACATTTCTGCGAGCCCTGTTGACCTGTGTAAAATATTAACCTGACATCATAAGAAAGGAATGATGAGGGTAAAGAAAATGCTGATTGGTGAGGAGGAAGCAGAGGCGGGATTTCAAGCTGGTGTGGATCCTCCCAACCTTGGGAAAGCTCTGCAGCTGGGAGACTCTCTGGGCACTGTGCTCATCTGTATGCAGTGGCAGTCTGTTCCCGACATGGGCGAACCGAAGACCCTGGAGCTTGTGCCAAGAGCT
>RJWJ010003586.1:0-75384 GCA_004363605.1 Indri indri
CTCAGCAAACGAGCACTGCCCCGACCTGGGCATCATCCAAGATGGCTCACTCTCCCTCAGACCCCAGTCCCCACCCAAATCATCTGGCTCTTCCAAACCCAGGATAGCACAAGTCCCCCCACCCCCTGCCCTCCCTCCACTGCCCCAGCCTCTGGGCACCCCACTGTTCCCCTGGGCTCCTAGAGGCCACAGCAACTTTTCCAACACCAGAAGTCGTCTCAAAACCGTTTGGTGGCTCCCACGATTGCCGTGACCCATAGACCCCTGTGGCCTCTGCCATCCCGATCTGCTTGCTCACTGCAGTCCAGCTACACGGGCCAATGCTGTTCCTCCAAAGGGCCAGGGTCACTCCCACCTCAGCCTCGAGGTGCCAGAGCCAAGGTGCGCCTAGGAGGCCCAAACTTAACCACAGCGTCACTGGGCTCCTGCGTGGTTCCAGGCACTGCACTAAGTCCCTCAACACGTTTAATTCCTAATAACCCTTTGAAGCAAGCAGTACACCACGCCCCTTCTCGGACGAGATGGGAATGGAGGGCAGAGGAGGACTGGCCGTGGAGAGGCCACAGGGAGAGTTAAGGGTAGTCCCTCCGTGTCCAGAACCTGCTCTGCAGGGCCGCCACGAGGCAAGACCCCTCGCCACCAGGACCGTCACCTCGATACGTAACAGGCACCTGTTTCTGCAAGGCTGGGTGCTCTGGCAGCAAAGGGCACGTGATCGGCCTCCCTCCCTGGCCTGCCACCAGCACTAAGGGAGGACAAGCTGTTGTCGCTGGAAGCTGCTGCCACCACACAACCATCAGACTGAAGTAGCCTTCTGTCCCTGCCTTGAGAAGAGTTTGTCACTAGTGCTAAATAGCCATGGTGGAGGTGTTTATGTCAGATAGGCCTGTTTCTCTTAGCCTGAGGCCAGGACAGTGTCTCAAACCTGTCATCGCGCAACTCTGGGAAGCTGAGGCGGGAGGATCACTGGAGGCCAGGAGTTGGAGACCAGCCTGAGCAACGTAGTGAGGCCCCATTTCTACGAAAAAATAATAAATTAGCAGGGCGTGGTGGCGCGCGCCTGTAGTCGCAGGTACTCGGAAGGCTGAGGCAGGAGGATCGATTAAGCCCAGGAGTTCAAGGTTACAGTGAGCTATGATGACACCACTGCACTCCAGCCTGGGCAACAGTGAGACCCTGTCTCAAAAAAACTAAAAGAAACGTCTGGACTGCAGTGGGCACAGCTGCCCTCCGTCCCCATGGACTCTGAGCCCTGGCTCAAAGGGCTGCACGAAGCTGGCGGAGGAGGAGGGTGGGTGGGGCAGGTGCGGAAGAGAGAGAGGGAGAAGTCAGAGAAGAGGTCTGGCCTATATTCCTCACACTTGGAATAAAAATTTCCAACACAGCCTTGTGGGCCCACTAGGCCACGCTGCACAGGCCTGAGCAAAGGCTGTAGGATCCACGGGGAGACCAATCTGTGTCCCACCGGAAGGAGCGCAGGGGTGTGGGGCTGAGGGCAGGTGGCCCTCGCCTGCCCCTACAACCCCACGTCCAACAGAGCCACATGCAGGTCAGCAGTGAGGGCAGTGTGACGCAGGCAGCTTGGGAAGCAGGCCCGCTTGGGTGGTCTCGCTGTCATCTGACCTCGAGCTGCGACGAAGGCCAAGCAGCCTGCTTGTCGGCACCCAGCAGTGGGTGCAAGAAACCTGGCCACGTGCCTACTGGCCAAGGGCCAGAATGAGCCCGCAGGGAGCCACGGCATCCTCACACAGGCCTGGGGTCTGTGCGGATGGGCCCGGGGTACCCACAGCCTGAACCTCCCGTCCCTCCGGCATCTTTGTGGCTTCCCTTGGTCCTGCGGCAGCTTTCCCAGAGGTAGCCCCACGGGTGCTGGGCCACTGCATAACAGAGCAGGGGTCAAAGCTAAGTCCCTCCTCGCCCTGGGCCAGGGATCTGAGCACCACAGCTGCCACATGTCCTGGAATCAGGTCTGGGAGACTGGTCCAGAACAGGCCTCTGATCACAGGCCACAGCTCATGGAACCGGGGAGCAGGAAGAGTAAATCCCTCTGTCACCCCTCCTTCTCAGAGGAGTCATGGATGTACACCCAGGCCCTGGGCCGCACAGAGCACAACTCTATGACATGACTAATACAACTGTTCCATCCTACAGACTGTGCAACTGAGGCTCAGGGAACTTAACATCCTACCCAATGACCAACAGCAGGGCCCGGGTTCAGTCCACTTCTGTGTCCAGAGCCCCTAAGTGCAGCAAGACAGGTACAAGCAGGAGTCAAACTCCTGCACAGCTGCTGACTGCACGCATCCCTTGCCCCTCCAGGCCTCAGTTTCCCAAAATTGTAAAATGAGAACACATGAAAGTTATCATAGTTCTTTGGGTTATTTTGAGGATTATTTAGCATCCACACTTTGATTCCCCCAAAACCTGGGGCCCTCCCCCATCTCCAGCAGCCCTCTCCCCCCCCCCGCCCCCCCTGCGGTACTAGCTGCTCCACCCTCTCAGGACTGATTCGCCAGGACATCCCCCTAGGCTCGCCCCTCAAAATACAGCCAGAATCCAATGCCCCCCCTCATCACCTGGTGCCCTCTGGGGCTCTGGCTCCAGTCCCTGCCCACTACAACAGCCACAGGGAACCTGTTAAGACCTAAGGCAACCTCCCCTGCTCTAAAGGCCTCCATGGCTCCCATGTCCCTCGAAGGAGGCATGGCCCCAAGGCCCTACCTGATCTGCCCCATCCCTCTGATCTATCCCCATCCTCCCCCCACCTCCCTCCACTCCAGCCTCGGCCTCCCCATTCTCGAACACACCAGGCACACACCCAACTTTGCACTGGCTGTTCCCTCTGCCTGCAACTCTCCCCACCTCACCTTTCCTGACCATGGATTTAAAATTGCAGCCTATCCATCCCCCCTCCAATACCCCTGCCCTCCCTCTCCTGCCCCCACCTCTGTCCCCGTCTGCCCTGTCTCTGCAGGGGCGGCCTCCCTGCCAGACTGCAAACCCCGAGAGCGCTGGCTGGGTTTGGTGCCCACAGCCAAGAGACGCAGCACACAGTAGGCACCATGTAGGCGTCAGCCATTACTATTCCTAGTTCCCTGCCTTCCTCATGCTCCAGGATGGGCAGGGAAGGTGCCCACACCACCCAGGCACCCAGGGCATTCGGTGAGAAACCATCTTTTGCAAAGTCATGAGGACTTGGTGAGGTGATAGCTGTCCGTAGCTTGGCACCAAGAGTTCTGGCTCACAGTAAGTGCTCAATAAATGCTCCTAATCCTTGAATGAGGGTGTTCCCAGAATAGTCACATTCAAATCCTGGCTCCACAGCTGCTTCCCTGACTGCATCCCAGTTTGTGCGTGATGACACGGTCCTCCGTAGAGGTGACCCTCCAACACCTTCATATCGAGGAAGGGCACAGAGCAGGCCTGGCACACAGTAGGCGCTATATTTAAAGCTCTGAGCGTTCGCTATTGTTGACTGTGCTTCCCCCAAGCAGCCGCGCCCGCCCGGAGCAGCCTGGCTGGGGCCCAGCCGGCCGCCGGCAGCAGCAGGGGGCAGGATTTCCCGCTGCTCGGGCAGGTCCCTCCTCTGCTGACAACCCAGCGGGGTTAACCCTCCCACACCCGGCTGGCCGGCCGCCTGGACAGCCCCTCGCGGGTCCGCTGCGCTGGACACACGGGCCTTGGCCACCCGCCCACCCCTCTGAGCCTCAGCGTCCCCATCCGTAAAACGGGTTCCCCTAACCTCAAGGTTTAAAAATGAGCGTTCGGTGAGAACGAGGCAACCACGCCGAGTGGGCGTCAGTCCCTGGGACCATCGTCGTCCTCCCTGGGCCGGCACTGCCGGGGGAGCTCACCACCGTGGTGGGCGGCCGTGGTTATCTGGCCCGCGAAGGGCCACCCGGGCGGAGGTGACTCTGCAGCCCACGGCCCCTATCGCTTCCTGCCTTCATCTCGGGAACAGGCCGTGCTGTCCGCCCGCCCGTGGGGGCCACTGTCCGGGGCGGGAAATTAAAAGGGCCCAGCCCCTGCCAGGGACACCAGAGAGTGGACGGGGCCGTGGGGACCAGTCCGGGTGGGGGTGGGGCGTCTGCGCCGCCGCCCCGGGGAAAGCGCGGCCCCTTTAAGAGCGCAGCCCCGCCCGCCCCCTCCGGGCGAGCCGAATTCCAGGGAGGCGGGGCGGAGACGCGAGGAGGCCTCTGCGGCGGGACGGAGCCAGCGGAGGCTCGGGCGGCGCCTCCCTGCGGCGGCCCGGCCTGGCTCCGGCCACCGCCGGGGCGATGCTCCCCGGGGCCGCGGGATGAGCCAGGTGAGCGCGGGGACCCCCAGCACCCTCTGCCCGGCGCGCACTGATGGGGGCCGAGCGGCGCCGTCCGCGGCCTCTGTTCCCCAGGGCTGTGTGACCTTGGACGGCCCCGCACCCTCTCTGGGCCGGAGCCCGAGGAGGTCGGCGGGGCCTGCGGTAAAACCGTTCGAGAGCTGGCCCCGCACGCCCCGGCCTGGGCCGCTGGGGAGGCTGCTCGGAGGAGGCGGAGGCGGGGCCTGGCCCTGGCCGGCTGGGCTGCGGGATCGCGATCGGCGACCTGCGCTCGTCGCCTGGGCGCCCTGGCTCCGCCACCCACGGCTCTGCGACCTTCAGCTCTTACCCTGTGTGCGCCTCAGTTTCCTCATCTGTAAAATGGAGATAATACCACCGCGCACTCAGCCCTAGCCTGGGTCGTTGCTGTTACTGATAATGCGACTGACTGTCGTTGTTGTGATGGCACACTGCCGGTGGAAGGAGGGGGCCAGGGGAGGAGTCTGGACCTTCCTGCAAGAGGTGGGATGGGCGCTAGCCCCGCGCCACAGATAACCTACCCTGAGGTGGGGACCTGGGTCCCTCTCCTGTCCGCGGGGTTCAGGCCTTAGGTTTTACCTCTCCCGTCTCAGCCCTTCACCCTTCTCAGGAGGGAGGCCTCAGCCGACCCCCAATCCCCACCCCACAAAAGAGCCAAACTGCAAACACCTATGGACACTAAGTTGTTTATAAAAATTATCCCACTGAAGCCGGGTGTGGTGACATGCACCTGTAGTCCCAGCTGCTCGGGAGGCTGAGGCAGGAGGATCGCTTGAGTTGGAGGCTGCAGTGAGCCATGTCACCACCACACTCCAGCCTGGGCGACAGAAAGACCCTGTCTCAAAAAAAAAATTATCCCATTGAATCCTATGAGGCCGGTAACGTTACCATACCCATTTTGCAGATAAAGAAACTGAGGCACTGAGTGGTTTCTTACACCCGGTATGTAAACGAGGCATTTGGCCTGAGTGACAGGTTGGTGCAGGTGGTCAGCGGCTTAGTCTGTACTGAGCACTTTCTGGGTCCTCACAGCAATCCTGCCCTGTGTCCCTGCTCACAGTGACTCGGCTGGCCCGGGCATGGCGGACCCAGTGGCGAGCATCGCAGGCTCAGCGGCCAAGAGTGTGCGGCCGTTCCGCTCAAGTGAGGCCTACGTGGAGGCCATGAAGGAGGACCTGGCCGAGTGGCTCAACGCCCTGTACAGCCTGGGTCTGCCCGGTGGCGGCGATGGCTTCCTGACAGGACTGGCCACAGGCACAACCCTGTGCCAACATGCCAACGCTGTCACTGAGGCCGCCCGCGCACTGGCTGCTGCCCACCCAGCCCGAGGTGTGGCCTTCCAGGCGCACAATGTGGCACCTGGCTCCTTCATGGCCCGAGACAACGTGGCCACCTTCATCGGCTGGTGCCGCACAGAGCTGGGCGTGCCCGAAGTGCTCATGTTTGAGACCGAGGACTTGGTGCTGCGCAAGAACGAGAAGAGCGTGGTGCTGTGCCTGCTGGAGGTGGCACGGCGCGGGGCCCGCCTCGGCCTGCTCGCCCCCCGCCTTGTGCAGTTCGAACAGGAGATCGAGCGGGAGCTACGTGCTGCACCCCCAGCCCCCAATGCCCCCTCAGCTGGGGACGACCCCACTGAAACCGCTGCTGCACCAGGGGCTCCGGCCCGTGGGCCTCGCATGACCCTCAGCGACCTGCGCAACCTCGACGACCTGGTGAGTCCCCCAGGACTGCGTATGAGAGCCCAGATGGCAGCGCCAGTGCCTACGACCTGTCCCTGAACCTCCTGGGGTCCACTCTGATATCTACAGGACAGCCCGCCCCACGAAAAGTTGCATATGTTAAGCACCAAGTGTATACTTGGCCCCAAGGAGATGGCGAGGTGCTGAGTAAGGTCACACAGGCCAGCTGGGCCTGGGGTAGAATCCTGGCTCCTGGCGTGATCTTCCCTTCCTTTATGTGCTAACCGTGCACCTGCTAAGTGTGCATTCCTTCTTCTGGGGGCTGCATGATGGGGCACCTCCTATGTGCACCCCCTGCACTCAGTATCAGACAGATGCATCCACAGCCTCCTGGAGGCGCAGGGTTGAGCGGGTGCCGTGATGCTTGGTTGAGAGAGCTGGCGTGGAAAGCCCTGGGCGAGGTGCCTGGCATACAGTAGGCGCTCAGTGAGTGCCTGGGGAAGCCCCCAGGGGCTCTGCAGGTCCCTTCCACTCCCCAGGCACCACTGGGAGCCTAGCCCTGAGTTGCTGCTGTTGGTGGGAACAGGAAGTCCTGCTTGGAGCTGCAGGATCCGTCCCAGTCTGAGCTTAGGAGGTGCTGGCCCATGCCCCCGCTGCCTCCTCCATTCCCTGGACCTGGGAGTCCCTGCCACCCCCGCAGCCGGGCCAAGAGTTTCCTTCTTATCGGGAGGTTAGGACTATGATGTGCCTGCCCAGGAGGCGGGTAGCTGGATGGCTGTGGACACATGCTGGCGCCCCACCCCCGTCCTGGGCCAGGGTCACCCAAGGCCCCACCTGCTCATTTCCTCTGGCGCCACTGCCGCTGTGGGCGGGAGGCGGGCAGGGCTGCCCACATAGCCAGCCTGGCAGCTCTGGGCCTGTGGGGGGCATGTGTGCAGTGTGCTGGCCAGGCCAGTGGCCTGCGTGTGTCCCACGTGTTCTTGGGGCCCCTCTGTCGGTGCCTGTCCAGGGGCAGGGGATCCCCTGCATGTGGGTCCCATGACCTGCCTCCTCCCAGGGCCTGGCCTCAGCCTTCTTGTCTGTGACGTGGGTGAAGGGGGATGAGGATGGGCCGTGGGATGTTCCTCATCGGGGCCTGGGCCCTGGCCTGACCACAGCCCCGCCATCTTATCCTGGGCTGTTCCCTGGGCCCTGGGAGATGAGGGGAGCTGGTGAAAGGTCAGATGTGGAAGCCGCCCCCACGTCTGGGCAGCACGGTTTCCATCCCCCATTCCCCGGAAGGACTTGCTTCCTCCTGACCCTGGAGCTGTTGACTCCAGGCCCCAGGAGGAGGGATTTGACCCCTGACCTCCAGCCTCTCCTCCGGGGCCTCAGGTGAGGGAGATCCTGGGCCGCTGCACCTGCCCAGACCAGTTCCCCATGATCAAGGTCTCGGAGGGGAAGTACCGCGTGGGAGACTCCAGCCTGCTCATCTTCGTGCGGGTGAGAGTCCAGAGCTTTCCCAGCAGGCGGCAGCAAGGGGGTGGGCTGCCAGGCCCATGGGACACAGCTGTGACCTGTACACACCGGCCCTGCAGGTGCTGAGGAGCCACGTGATGGTGCGTGTGGGCGGCGGCTGGGACACGCTAGAGCACTACCTGGACAAGCATGACCCTTGTCGCTGCTCCTCCACCGGTCAGTGCCAGGGTGCGGGTGGCCGGCCTGGGGCCCATCTCTGTGGCCCCCTCCCTCACATGCCGCCTGTCCTCCCCCCACAGCCCATCGCCTGCTGCAGCCGAGGGCCCGCGCCTTCTCCCCACCCAGGGTGTCACCCACCGCCAGCCCCCGCCCTGGTAGCCCAGTCCCGGGGAGTGAGCGCAGGGGCTCCCGGCCAGAGGTGACTCCCCTCAGCTTACGAAGCACAAAGGAGGGGCCCGAGACCCCACCCAGGTGAGATGTGGGAGGAAATGGGGGGGGTCCAGAGGGTGGGGGCGTCAGTCCTGGCCTGGATGATTGCCTGTGCTCCAGAGTGACTCACACCCTGGGAAAAGTTCCCGTGGGTGGGGGTGGGCCTGGCTTCCCATCTCCATGGCAACCCAACCAAACCAACAACACAGCTGGGGCAGTGCTGGGGCTTGGGCGGTGGCCCGTCCACCCCCTGCTTGGGTCTGGCCTGCCCTAGGGACACGGGAGGGCTGGGGCGGGGAGTCTAGGGCCCTGGAGACCTTCTTCCTCTGCCTCCCGGCCCTGGGCAGCTGCAGGAAGCTGCTACTGAGTGTCTCACTTCTCCCTGGAAGTCCCCAGGACACGCAGATGCCCTGGGCAGCCACCAGCACGCCCATCCGCCAGCCACATACCTGCTGTTCCTGTCCCTGCCCTTCCTGCACGCCGGGCCTTTGTGATGCCCCATCTCTTTCTTGTTCCCCTGCCCCAGGCCCCGGGATCAGCTGCCCCCCTATCCCCGCTCCCGCCGCTACTCCGGGGACAGTGACTCCTCAGCCTCTTCAGCCCAGAGCTGCCCCCTGGGTGCCCGCAGTGACGACACAGGCACTGGCCCCCGGAGGGAGCGACCCAGCCGGCGGCTGACCACAGGCACCCCCGCTTCTCCAAGAAAGCCCCCCACCCCGCGCAGCCAATCCCGAGACGGGCTGGATCGGGCTCGGCCCCGCGCGGCCGCAGGAGGCAGGGGAGCGCAGCTGTCGGCCCCCAGCCCTGCCCGGCGGGCCCGGAGCCAGAGCCGTGAGGAGCAGGCGGTACTGCTCGTGCGCAGGGATCGAGATGGGCAGCACTCGTGGGTGCCCCGGGGCAGGGGCAGCGCGGGCTCTGGCAGGAGCACCCCCCAGACTCCCCGTGCCCGCAGCCCTGCAGCACCCCGGCTTCCCCAGCTCTGCACCCCGAGTCCAGAGCTGGGCGCCACACCGGCCAGCGTCTTCCGCACACCCCTGCAGCTTGACCCGCAGCAGGAGCAGCAGCTGTTCCGGCGCCTGGAGGAGGAGTTCCTGGCCAACGCCCGCGCCCTTGAGGCTGTTGCTAGCGGGACCCCCACCGGACCAGCCCCTGACCCAGCTCGGGCCCCAGACCCTCCAGCTCCTGACTCTGCCTACTGTTCTTCCAGCTCCTCCTCTTCATCCCTCAGCGTCCTGGGGGGCAAGTGTGGCCAACCCGGGGACTCTGGCCGGACGGCCAACGGGCTGCCGGGGCCCCGCAGCCAAGCCCTGTCCAGTTCCTCCGATGAAGGCAGCCCCTGCCCTGGCATGGGGGGACCACTAGATGCAGCTGGGAGCACCCTGGCTGGCCCAGAACACTCGGGCACCTGGGCGCGGGGTCGGATGGACACGCAGCCAGACCGTAAACCCTCACGCATCCCCACACCTCGGGGCCCCCGTCGCCCATCCGCACCCGCAGAGCTCGGGGCCTGGCATGCCCTGCACTCGATCACCCCCAGGGCCGAGCCAGGTTCCTGGATGTGATGGACCAGCCCAGCTGCCCCGGACCCCACTCCTTCTCCTTTTCCTTTGTGGCCTTAACCCCCTCTGCATCAGGGAGCCCCCTCCACCTCTTGAGTACCAGACCTCATGGGACCAGACCCCTCGGGACCACATGGCACAATGGGACCTCTGTTGTACATTCCGGTTGGGGGATGAGCGTTGCTATTTAATTACTAATATTATTGAATGCCTTAGAGGGCACCGGCCCAGCTCGGTGTCCTGAGGACCTGTGGCTCAGGAGAGCCTCTGACAGTAAAGTTTTGCTCCAGCCACCTGTCTGTTTCTTGGGGACTCAGCCTTGGGGCCATCACACCCTTTTGAGGGTCCTCATTACATGTTGGGATTCTGGAGGTGACTGCCAGGAGGCCAAGCCCCCAGCTCTGACGCAGGCTTAAGACTCTACCCTGCCCAACCCAGAAATCCCAGGTGAACTCAAATTGTTTCCCCTTTTATTACGGAGGGAGAGGTGTGGCACAAAGAATATGTCCAGGGAAGCTCCAGGAGCAGTCTGAGCACTTCCAGTCACATTCATGGAAAAGTCCCTTCCATTCAGTGGGCCTGTGACCCAATGAGGTCCCAGAAAGGACCGGTCTTGTCCAATGGGGCTTGGACCTGGCTGGGTCCAATGAAGTTCAAAGAGAGGCCTGTCGCCCAGGAGATTAGGTGGGAGGTTTCCTCATCCAATCAGGGAGGAGACTGTGCCCTGTCCATTCCGAGTGAAGTTGGGCAATCTGGTCCAATCCAGGTCCCTGGCTGTTTCAGTCAAATGGGGGACCCAACGGCGGCGGCGTCCCATCTGGTCACATGAGGCTGCAGCGCGCGGGGTGCAGCGCCCCCTGCAGGCGTAGGGCCGGGTGTGCAGGGCGCGCGCGCACCAGAGCGCAGCGCAGCAGCTCGCGGAAGAGGCGCAGCACGTGCCAGTTGTACTTGGCCGAGCACTCGAGGTAGCCGCAGCGCCAGCCCCTGCGCACCAGCGCTGCCAGCGCGCGCCGCGGTCCGAAGCGCAGCCGCTGCCGGTCCCGCTTGTTGCCTACCACGAGGATGGGGGCTTCGGGTGCGCCCGCCGGCCTACGGGCCGGATGGGGATGAGAGACGCGGTGCCAGGGACCCCACGGCCGGAGAATCCCCCCCAGGCGTATATACACGTAGGCGCATCCCCTTCCTACGCCCAGAGACTTCCCTAACAAACACCAGGCCCTTGTGGGCCAAAGACCGCATACAGCTAGAGAGCTTCCCACGGGCCTGATCCCAAGGGCCCAAGACCCGGCCCACGACGGTGGGAGAACCTGCTCACCCTCGAGCAAAGCCGGGCCAGACCAGCAAGAGCTGCCCTCCACCGCCTCCCGGCGCGCCCTCACCTGGTCTCCGCGATGCGCTGCCGCAGGGCCTTCACGTAGTCGAAACTGTCCGGGCTGCAGATGTCGTAGACGAGCACGAAGGCGTCCGTATCCTGCAAGCTCCAATCCTTAGGGTCCGGCCACTCCTGGGGGCGGGAGGCCGCCGTTTGCGGGATCCCCCTTCTTATCATCCAGCCCCCTTACCCCCTGCAGGGGCTTTGACACTAAACCCACAGTTCCTCCTCAGGCCTCCGCCACCCCTATCCGATCTCTGTGCCTCCTTCCCCAGCTCCACGGGCCCTACAGTCCTCATGGCCACCAGGGCAAAAATTTCCGGATCGTGCCTGGAACCCGTCTTTCACCCTTCCTCTCCTCCTGCACCCCCCATCTTCCTCTTCCTTCCAGCTTTCCCCAGCTCGACTGGTCTCAGGCCACTCTCCTCCCCAGACGCCCTCCTGGTTATACTGCCTCTAAGACTAATTCCAAAGCCCTCAGCTGGAGCCCCACGCTCCACCACGCCCCAGAGAACACCGATTGTCGACAGCTGTACACGGTTATGTCTCTGGCCTAAGCACCTGCTGGTCTTTCTACCTGAAATGATTCTTGCCACTTTTCACTGAAAAATTCACTCAGTAAATTAGTTCCAGGTTCTGCTTAAATGCCACCCCCGCCGGTAAGCACTGCTTAATCCTGCCTGCTCCTTTCGTCTTCACCTCCCCGTGGCATTCAGCTCCTAGGATTGGAGGTCTGTCCGGGACTTTGCACAAATTACTAAACAAATGTTTGCGCCAGGGCACAGGAATGAGGGAGCATAGAATGTCTCCCCTAGAAAGTACACCCCTGTGCCTGGCCCCAATCTCTTCACTGCGGCTCTGCTCAGGGTCCCAAACACACATGCCGCACCCTCGGGGAGGCGCGGCCATGCTTCACCCCGCACCGATCGGGACCCACCCGTGGAGGCAGGCAAAGACAGAGGAGGAAGCAAAAGCCACTTGGCAAAATCTCCGCGCCCATAGCTTGGGCGCCTCCAGGCCTGCAGGGAGGGCTGAAACACACATGATACCAGGACACTCATTCATCTTTCGATCCCTGAGCGTAGTCGGGCGCCCTGGGGCCATCCACGCGGACACGCACGTGTGCACCGAACACACACACACACCTCACACTGTCACATGCCCCTGCCCGCTTCTCGAGCCGCTACCTCAACACCCCCTGGGCTCGGGCTGGGGCCAGCGACGTCGCCGTCGCGGATGCTCAGGTCGTAGACGGCGCCGTCGAGCAGCACTGCAGGCCGGTAGAGGCGCGGCCCGTCCGTGGGCCGGTGGCGCTCGGGGTAGTCACCGAACAGGAACTGGCGGATGATTGCCGTCTTGCCCACACCCGGGGCGCCCAGAACAGCCACCCGGAGGCTGCCCCCCATGGCCGCCCGGCGCTGCCTCTCCCGGCGCCGGGAAGCCTCATGGGCCGGCGCCGCGCCGTGCGCCCCGCGCGCCCTGTCCGGTGCGCCGCGGCCCCCGCGCTCCTCGTCGCCCTCCGGAGCACCCGAGGCCGCGGGGGGCCAGGCCCGAGGACGGAGGTGGCGGCGGGAGGGCGGACAGGCACCGAGCGGGCAGACGGGTGGCGGACGCACGAGCGGCTCCGGCGGGGGCCGAAGCTCGGGAGCGGCAGACCCGGCGCGCCGCGCGCAGACACAGCCTCCGCCCCGCAGCGCGAACCGAGGCGCGGCTGGGAGCGCGGGGCCCCGAGGTCCGACCTCCCCGCGGCGCGGGACGCGGGGGCCGGCGCTGCCTCTCGGAGCCTCGGTCCCTCTGTCCTTCTCTCGCTTCGGCGCCTGGAGTCGCCGCCCCAGCCGGCGGCGCGAGCGAGCGAGCCGGGCCTCCCGGAGGCGGCGATGAGGTAACCGCCCGCCCGCCCCTCCCACCTCCCCCTGCCTCTCCGGGACGCCCCTCCCGGGAAGGGTCGCAGGAAGGTGACTGGGGGCAGAGAGCCCGAGGAGGGCCCCATCCCCCTCCGTTCCGCGCTCTTCTCACCTGCTCCAAAATAGCAGTCCCTTCCCGCCCACGTCCGCGCCTCCAAAGCCCGCCGGCCCCCCAAGCTGGCTCTTGACACACCCCGGCCCCCTGGAGTCTGGCCACCGGGTTCGGACGGGGGGCGGGGGCAGCTGTGTGACCTTGGGCGCATCGCCGCACTGCGCTGGGTCTCTGCTCCCCATCCATCACAGACAGCCGCCTCGAGGGGCTTCTGCAGTTTCTTGAGAACCTACTGTGTGTCCGGCGCTTTACTAAGCTATGACCTACGTGATCCTTGAACCTACAGCCTCAACTTGGTGTCGCCCTTTGAGAGGAGGAAACTGAGGCCCGAGAGGGAGATCCCCAAGGTTAGAAGCGCGGTGAGGGCTGCAACCTCGCGGTCTCCGCTGCTGCGCCGAGGCCCCTCCCACCTTCCTCCTGCCTACACGGGGAAATGGCCAGCACTGGACCCTATTTCAAATGACCGTCCTGGCGGGGAGGTGGGGACAGAGGGTGCCAAGCCCCGCACATACCGAGCCCTCCTGGCCCAACAGGGCTGGAGGTGATTAAATATAGACAGAACCAGACGCCACCTCCAACACTGCCAAGGCCATGCTTCCTGCCTGAGTCTCTACCTGCAGCTTTCCTCAAAGGGGTGCAGCTTCTAAACCACTCTCCAGTGCCCAGGCCCCCTCCCTGGAGCTAGTGGGGAAGTCCTTCCCCATCACACAGCTCGGAAAGTCTGGGTTTGTACCCCACACCCTGCCTCTTCTGCAGCGGTGGGGCTCCCACATCTGTGCCCTGCAGCCAAGCCCAGGTGTGGGTGAAATGCACGGACATCTCTGTGGGCAACATACCCACCCCAGCCTGGGGAAGTGGCAGCGGGAGAGAAAAAGCGAAACCCTGACGGGCGTTTCTCCCGAACAGTAGGTGTGTTTTCATCCTCCCAGGCTGGATCAGGGGCCTGGGTCCACCTGCACGCCGCTCCTCAGCCACTAGGGAGCTCAGAGTGACCTCTGTCGGATGTTCTAGGTCTTCAAGCTCAGTAAGCGTGGAGCCCTGACTTCATCTTTCTCTCTGCCATGATTTGCCCTTCACTTTATTTCCCCTCTCACAGCGTAACTTTTCAGACTTCTGGGTTTTCAACTTTTCCGGCTTCTGTGAGCTGTTTGAATCGCTTTGAGGAGCAAGGCAGGAGTGAATAAATGAAGCCCCCCCTTCCTTCTTGGCACTCATCTGCTAGGGGCTCTCCCGCCCTCCTTTGGGGGCCAGTTCTGGGCATTCTCCTCTGGAAGACCCTCCTTGCCTCCCTCTCCAACAGTGCCCCCTTCTTGGGCGGTGCTTCTTCAGGAACCACAAACAGAGCTGTGTGCGAGGCATCACTGGGTCCCAGTGTGTGTTCCTGGAATGATGGGGCACACTGTGGACTGGGAATGTCCTCAGGCTCCCACAAAGTCCTGCAAATTCCACAGGTGTGCCATGTTCCCTGGGAGACTTGCACCAGCAGCGGATACTCACGAGAGGTCCCGTTTAGCACAGACCTGCCATGTGCCACGCCTCCCTGTAACCCATGCTCACTGGGGCTTGGGGGATGCAGTGATTTGGCCACAGTTGTTCAGCAGGAAAGTGGCAGCACAGAGACTGGAACCCAGGACCTTGGGCTCCGGAGCCTGACTTTCTGAGAAGCCCAACTTCATCTGGTCACGGCCTGCCCTCTGGGGCTTGTGAGGGAGACAGACATGTGGCTAGGCACAGACAGATGGAACTAGGAGCCCTGGGCTGGTCCAGGCCTGGGGAGACAAGGGGGCCTTGGGGAGGCAGCAGCCTGGCTGGGGGTGAAGGGCTTGGGAAGGGCCCAATGACACACCTAAGCTGAGCCCTGAAGGATCAAGCCGCAGATGGTAGGGGGGCAGGGGCAGGGGCAGGGGCAGGGGCAGGGTGGGAATTCTGCTTCCCCCAGTTCAATAGCCTCCCAACGCTGCCAGCTTGGCACCCGCCCTTCCACTTGACCTTCCCCCACACTGCTTCTTCCCAACACGGCCTGGTTCCAGTCCTCCCCTGGGGTCAGGCATGCCAGACTGCAGCCACCTCCTGGGTGGCATTTGCTCTGGACTCCTGTGGCCCAGCTGTCTGAGCCACACCACTGACAACTAGGCATCTTCCTTCCTGGCCACTCATCATGGCTCCACACCACGTACCCCAGCAGTAACTCACCTCCTTGAGCCACGAATGGGGGGTACCTCGACTGCTCAGATGCCTGCTGCATGGCGGGTCCTTCATCATCATCATCACGACTTCCCCTGACCGTGGCCAGTCTTACAGCCATCAGGACATAAGGAAGCAGGATGGAACTAGACTTCAGTCCCCTGAAGGTTTCTCCTCTTGGGTTTGAAACCTCCTCCCAGGGCTGCGTCACCTGTCCAAGTTATTTGAATTCTCTGTAAAGGGGATCCTTGTCCTGAATTCATAGAGTTGCTGTAGGAAGCACTGAGATAATACAAAGAGAAAAACAAGACAATTTAGTAAGGTTGGGGAGACAAAATTTCTACATATAAAACAATTCCATTTTTCTTCTTTTTTTTTGAGACAGGGTCTCACTCTGTCACCTGGGCTAGAGTACAGAAGCATGATCGTAGCTCACAGCAACCTCAAACTCCTGGGCTCAAGTGGTCCTCCTGGCTCTCAGCCTCCCAAGTAGTTGGGACTGCAGGTGTGCTCCATGATGCCCAGCTAATTTCTTTATTTTTGTTTCTTGCTATGCTGCCCAGGCTGGTCTCAAACTCCTGGCCTCAAGTGATCCTCCCACCTCAGCCTCTCAAAGTGCTGGGATTATAGATGTGAGCCACCACCCCAAGCCAAACAATTCCATTTTTTAATGTAAATAGCTACCAGTGACAAAACATAACGGAGGGACATGTGTGTATACCTGGGTAAGTATGCACACATGCATTTTCTAGCTCTCCCAACTGAGAGCGCCTAGAAGTGAAACCTCAGTAGCAATAAACCCATCCAGCACCTAGCTCTTGGTTTTTTAATACCATTCTGCAGTAAAAGGAACCAGTCTTCTTAGAGAACTGGCTGATTCTAAGGTTGGGAAGGACAAACACCAGAAGAGCCTGGAGCATCTTGTAGTGCTGGAAAATAAGGCATAGAAAACAGCACAGATGTCACAGGGACAGAGGAGCCTACAGAAAGAGCCCTCAATGGCCAAACCTGGAACAATTTTATTTATTTATTCATTCATTCATTTATTTATTTTTTGAGACAGAGTCCTGCTCTGTCCCCCAGGCTTCAAGAGTGCAGTGGCATCATCCTAGCTCACTGCAGCCTCAATCTCCTGGGCTCAAGGGATCCTCCAGCCTGTCTCCTGAGTAGCTGGGACTACAGGTGCGCCACCATGCCCGGTTAAGTTTTCTTTCCTATTTTTTTGTAGCGACAGGGTCTCTCTCAGTCTTGCTCAGGCTGGTCTCGAACTCCTGAGCTCAAGCGATCCTCCTGCCTCAGCCTCTCAGAGTGCTGGGATTATAGGGCGTGAGCCACCACACCGGGCCTCCAAACCTGGAACAATTTAAGCAACAAAATAATGTATTGCATTAAACATAAATTATAAAATAATTATCCATGAGTCCAAACTGATATAAATGATTGAATAAATAAATACATGTGAGAGAAGGAACAAATCTTCCTTACAGAAGAATTCCAAGTAATTTTGGTAGCTACTCCCTCCCCTTACGCCTTTTTTTTTTTTTTTTTTTTTGAGACAGTCTCTCGCTCACTCTGTTGCCCAGGCTGGAGTGCCGTGGCGTCAGCCTAGCTCACAGCAACCTCCAACTCCTGGGCTCAAGCGATCCTCCTGCCTCAGCCTCCCTAGTAGCTGGGACTACAGGCATGTGCCACCATGCCCAGCTAACTTTTTCTATATAGATCTTTAGTTGTCCAAGTAATTTCTTTCTATTTTTAGTAGAGACAGTATCTCTTGCTCAGGCTGGTTTTGAACTCCTGATCTTGAGCCATCATCCTGCCTCGGCCTCCCAGAGTGCTAGGATTACAGGCGTGAGCCACCGCGCCCCGCCTCCCTTACGCCCTTTTGGGAGTGTAGGCTGCCTTTAGTGAGTGACTTGCTTCCAAAGAACAGAGTACAGAAAGCGGGGAGTAACTTGACAGTGGAGAAACCTGCAAACGCTGCCTTGGCCAGGTGATCCAGGCGAACTTGACAGTGATAAGTCCTGTTGGTAGCAGGTAGCCCTGACATGATGTGACAAGAGGGCACCTGTGTAGTATTCTTCCTAAAAACCCATAATCCCAGGCTAATCATGAGGAAATCAGACAAACCCAAACTGAGGGACAGTCCACAGAACACCTGAGCAGGACTCCTTGAAATTGTCAAGGTCATGAAAAACCAAGAGAGTCTGAGATACTGCCACAGACGTAGGGAGGCACAAGGACTGCACAGACTGTGGGGTTCTGGAACAGGAGGAGGACACCAGTGGAAAAACCAGTGAAATCTGAGTAAGAAACTAAAGTGGAGTTTAGTTTAAAAATCGTATATTATAGAATTTATTTATTTTCATTATAAAATATATGTTAGTTCTATATTCACATACATTTATATAAACATATATTTACATTATAAATAGATGGAAAAGAATGGAAGAGGGCCTATGTACAAAAGGAATCCAAAAATAGAAAATACTCATGAATATGTAAGAACAAATGTACATGCAAGAACCTTTAAATGAAGAAAATTTAAAATATTACAGAGATATAAAAGAAAACCTGAATCAATGGAAGAGCACCTACTCCTGTATTTGCATATAAAGATCCAATATTATTATTGGCATCATTATAAAAATGTCAATTCTTGGCTGGGCACGGTGGCTTGGGACATGTCTGTAATCCCAGCACTTTGAGAGGCGGAGGTGGGAGGATCACTTGAGGCCAGCAGTTTGAGATCAGCCTGGGCAACATAGAGAGACCCTGTCTCCACAAAAAATAAAAAAAAAATTAGCAGGATGTGGTAGTGTGTGCCTGTAGTCCCAGCTACTTGGGAGGCTGAGGTGGGAGGATTACTTGAGCCCAGGAGTTCAAGAGATCAAGGCTGCAGGGAGCTGTGATTGCACCACTGCACTCCAGCCCAAGCAACAGAGTGAAACCCTGTCTCTTAAAAAAAAAAAAAAAAAAATAAGAAGGGTCCAGAAAAACACGCAAATATATGTGAAAACTTGGTATATGATAAAAATGGCATTTTAAATCTGTGGGGAAAAGATAAATTATTCAATAAATGGTGTGGAAACAACTAGGGAACCATCTGGGGAGAAGGGGAAGTTGGATCCCTACCTCACTCCTACATAAAGCCCAGATGGAAGAGGATTGAAATGCAAAAGCTAAGATGAGACAACTACTAGAAAGAAAAGAGTAAGAAAATTATATTAAAAACAATTTAAGCATGGAAAAGTAAAAAGCAGAAAATAGGGGGAAAGAATGACAAATCTATAAGAAAAGGACCAATAAATAACCATATAGAAAAACAGGCAGAAAAATATGAAGACAGCTCACACTGTCTTTTTCACCCGTCAGTTTGATAATATACTGGGTTTTGAGGGGGTGGGGAAACCCTCCTAGCTGGTGTGGGTATAAATTGGAGGACGTTTTAGCAACAGCTGCCAAAATTGTAAATGCATCTACCTTTGACCCAGCGAGTCCCATCTCAGCAATTTATCTACATGTGAAACAAGGATATTCTCGGCACTATCACTTGTACTAGCGACACCTTAGAAACAACTCAGTGTCTATCACTGGGGACTGGTTCATGGTGGGTTCTCCATTAAAAGGAACACCACACAGCTGTTTAAAAAAAAAAAAAAGGCATGAGGGCCGGCATGGTGGCTCACGCTTGTAATCCCAGTACTTGGGAGGCCAAGGTGGGAGGATTCCTTAAGGCCAGGAGTTGAAGACCAGACTGGGTAACACAGTGAGACCTCCCACCCCCATTTCTACAAAAAAGTAAAAAAATTAGCTGAGTGTGGTGGCTCCTGTAGTCCCAGCTACTCAGGAGGCTGAGGCAGGAGGATCGCTAGAGTCCAGGAGTTTGAAGTTGCAGTGAGCTACGATGACACCACTGCACTCCAGCCTGGGCAACAAAGTGAGATTTGTCTCTAAAAAAAAAAAAAAAAATATGAGGACACTATTAAGTGGGCTAATAATGGAAAAGCCTCCACAATATAAACACAGAGTATATTATAAAAAAATATAAACGTGTATTCCACGCTATGATTTGTGTATAAAAGGGAAAATACCACATTAGACACTGTTGAGCCTCTTTGGACAGTTACATCGGTTTCCTTTCTGGAGAGGAATGAGGGGAAGGTGTAGATTTTTTACTTCTATCTTTTTCTCCCGTTTGGATTTTGAACTGTATGAATACATTATTTTTTCAAAACAACAACTATTAATAAAATGTAATATGTACACTGGTTATGCCTTCTGATCCAGCACTTCTGGGGCCAGATCCTATGGCCACATTTGTGCCCACGAGCATGGATGGGTGTAGGAGTGTTCACTGCAGCCTTGCTCAGGCTCACAGATGACAGAAACGGCCTGAGTGTCCATTGCAGGGACTGGCTGATGGTGGCCCCTCCACACAAGGATTTCCAAGGGGGTCTATTTGTACTAATAGGGAAAGAGCTCCCAAAACTGCTGTTAGGTCAGAGAAGAAACGTGTGGGCAGTGTCTAGGTGTGCTGCATTTGTTTACATGGATTTGCTCATATGCATGCACAGATCTCTGCAAAACACCAAAATCTAGCAACAGTGTCTGCTTCCAGGGAGGAAAACTAAGGGCTAAGGAAGAGGTGGGGCCCGGCGCGGAGGCTCACGCCTGTAATCCTAGCACTCTGGGAGGCCGAGGCGGGTGGATCGCTCAAGGTCAGGAGTTCGAGACCAGCCTGAGCAAGAAGGAGACCCCGTCTCTACCAAAAAAATAGAAAGAAATTAATTGGATAGCTAAAAATATATATAGAAAAAAATTAGCTGGGCATGGTGGCACATGCCTGTAGTCCCAGCTACTGGGGAGGCTGAGGCAAACAGGATTGCTTTAGCCCAGGAGTTTGAGGTTGTTGTGAGCTAAGATGACGCCACAGCACTCTAGCCCGGGCAACAGAGTGAGACTCTGTCTCAAAAAAAAAAAAAAAAAAAAAAAGGCTTGGGCCCCAAAGGGCAGCCCTGCGGCCTTGTTTTCCTGATGCAGTGATATTGGGAAGTGGGAGCATGAGGTCCTTTCTGCCTCAGTTTCCCCATGTGCCCCATTATGCCGGGCACTATCTGGGTGAAAGATGGGCACAATCGCAGCTAGGCCCTGCCCACACTCACCTGAGGCACAAACAGGTGTCCAGGGACAGTCCAAGGCCCTCTGTCCAAACAGGCAGTCCACCTTTCTCCTCAGTTCTCCTCACCCCAGCTGGTTTGTCCTGCGCCTCCAGTGGGGACAGCCATCCTGCACGTGCATTCTCCTGGCCTTGCGGTGGAGGGGTAGGGATGCAAAGTGCTGAGGTCCTGATAATTGAGCCAGCAGGCTACGGGGCCAGTGACCCCTGCAGCCTCTCTCCAGGCAGTGCACTCAGGGCGTTTGGGTCAGGGGAGGGAGGGGACACCATGGGCCAGGATGACAGCCTCTCTTAAGGGCTCCCCACCCTGCTACTCTAGTTCTACAGGACAGGGACGCCAGCTGCGTTTGTGTCTGGAGACTTTCAGAGTAGGGAAGAACTAGGGCTGTGCAATGAAAGGCCTTGGTTCTAGACTCTATGGTCCCCAGGGCAGCACAGTAACACTTCAGGGGTCAGAGGTGGGCAGTGGAAGACCAGGTGCCTCTGCTGAGGCCCAGCAAGAGCCAGGGCCATCTCTGCCCAGCTGCCAAAGCAGCGGTGTCTGAGGCAGGCAGGGTGCAGGGGTGCACGGGGGTTAGGGCAGGCAGAAGCAGCCCCCACAGAAGTGGGCTGAGGCCCCATCAGCCAGGAGGCAGCTGTGCCGATGGGGCCCTGCCTGGGACCTGGCTGCCCTTCCCTGGAAGCCAGGCCAGCACCAGGACTGGGGCCACATGGGGTGTCCTCAGTGGTGGATGGCCACATCACGACCACCCCGTCTCCCATCGGAGCAGCTCCCTCCACTCCCAGGAGCCTCCTGGGAGCTGGGCCAAACCAAAAGGGGAACACCAGCCCTCCAGCCAGCATCAAAAGCCAACACAGCGTCAGCTGGGGAGTCGGGATTGATGGCGGGAGAGGTGCCAGGGACACCAGGCCCCAGAAGTCAATTTTCCAAGGAGAGGATGGAGGGAAAGTATTGTCCTCAGAGTGCCAGGGGAAGGGCCACAGCCAGGCACAGAGCTCAAGCCCTTGACCCTGGGGTCCCTGCAGCCCAGGACCCCCACCCAGAAGAGCCTCGAGACCTGACACACTGGCCAGGGACACACTTGATGTCATCATTTTTATTCACTTTCTCTTTTTGAAAATAAGAGTAAACATACAATATATATTTTCTATGTATATATATTAGATATAATTACTGCAGGAGTGAGAAAACTGTCCCCAACCACTTGGAGGCAGTTTTCAATTCTGACATTTGGTGGAGGGGGAAAAAAGTGTCCGTGATTGCCAAAAGCAGAATCTTTCTTTATTATTAAACAGCAGTAACAGGAAAACCTAATGCTCTGTCAGACACAACTGAAACTTGGGAGGCCAGGAAGAGGGCAGCAGATACTAACGAGAAACCCCAAAGAAACCCCAAACAGGAAGCACACCCACTCGCCCACGGCCCCATCCCCGGCCCTGTCTCTGCTCCAGGAGCCCAGGGCTCGCTGGGGCCACACCAAGGAATGTATCATAGGCAGAAGTGGGAGCAGGGGCCTGAGACAGGCTCCAGGAGCTTCTGCCTGGTCTAGACCACACAGGGCAGTGCTCAGGGGCCATGGCCTGACTGGCACAGCTGCAGGGCACCAGCCCAGTGGATGCAGGGTGGGTGGTGCAGGCCCTGGGCTCCTCCCAGCTCAGCCCTGCCCCTCTGGCAGCAGCTCTGCTGGTACCAAGGGACCCTCCCTGCACATCCAGGCCCGGCTGGCAGGACCTACCCCACTCAAGGTAGCAGTGGGGGGCCTCTAACACCAACCCAAGAGAGACTAAGGGGCAGGGGCTGTGGGGCTGGGAGCCTGAGGAACGAGCTCCACACTCATCCTTCAGGCACAGGGAAAAGGGGAAGGAGAACCCTGGGCCTCCCTGACTGGTTTCTGCCGCCGCTCTGGCTCTTGTTTCCTTTGGTCCCCTCCTCACCTGACCCCACATGTCAGCAGCAATGGAAGAGGGGTGTCCCGGAACACGGAAGTGCACTGAGATTTCACCCCAGGAGGGGTGCCACCCTGCCCTGAGGACCCAGGTGGGTGCTACAGTCAGAACCAGGGGGCCCCCTGGGTGGCCAGGAGCCCCGCCTGGCCCTTCCATGAGGAGAAGGAGGTGCTGCCACCCCCCAGGGCGCTCCTTGATGGGGCTGGCAGGAGGCCGGGGCGGGCGCTGCCTGGAGCCTCAGTTCTTGAGGATGGTCTCGTAGGCCTGGTACACGTGCTGGGACACCTCTGGCGCTCGACACTTCAGGGACAGCTGCAGGGGAGAGAGGGGTTGGGGGAAGAGAGCGCTCATCCCTGGGGCTCCTCTCTAGAGAGGAGGGGGGAGGGGGGGAGGGAAAACAGAGCGGGAACCAGATGGAAGAGGGTGGTGTGCACACGTGGCCGGGTGGCAGCTGAGGCTGGGGCAGATGTGAGGTACAGCAGAGGGGGAGGACCAAATATACTTGCAGCCCACACGCCTGCTGTCAGCACAACCACCAGAGCCCCACTGGCAAGCAGCATGAGTCACAAGCCAGAGGCTGCTGGGGAGTACCTGGCCCCGCCCCGCAGGCCTGCCGGGCCCCCTACAGCCCTCCGAGGTCCGGGTCCTCAAGACCGAAGCCTGACAGGAAATCCTGAGGGGCACAGAGGGCTGGGCGAGCCAGTGAGGGGTGCTGGGGTTACTCCCGGTTTCCCGCGTAGGAAGCAGGTACATTAAAGACTCTGCCTCCGCTCTGAGGTCTGAGCTTGAGAACACAGGCAGTGGAGAGAGAAGCCACCCACCCTGTCCACCCAAAATCGCTGGTTCTGAAGGGTGCGGTTAGGAAGGGGGGAAATGGAGTCTGGAAGTTAGCAGCAGTGGCCCCACGGCATCCCCTGGGCCTGCCTGGAAGGGCTCTGTGCACTGTGGATGTGTGTGAGCGGAGGCATCAGCGCCTCGATCAGGGCCACCTGGTCTAAAGTGCTGGGGCGTTGGCAGCCTGCACGCGAGTCTGCCTGGCATTGGGAGCAGTGGGTGAGGCGAAGGCAAGAGACAAGGTGCAGACAGGAGACCTGGGGTGCCTGGGGGCCAGGCCGCGAGACAGGGAGTGCGAGACATGGCTGGGGAGGGCAGAGGGGGAAAGAGGAAGAGAAAAGCAATCTGCTAACCTCCAAGTCCTGCACCACGGGCACCAGCAGGGAAGGTGGACATGCAGCACCCAAACACAGGAGACAGAAATTACCACCACCGAAGCCACCGCCGCAGCCCCCCACCAACCACGGTGCCCACGCTGCGGCGGGGCCCAGGAGAGGCAATGTCTGGAGGGCCATGCCTGCCAGAGACTCAGGGTGCAGGGAGAAGCAAAGCATGTGGCTCTCCAGGGCTGGAGTGGCAGCTCGGGCCTCCAGGATGACCATGTGCCCACGGACGTCACCTCCTGATGGGTCTGACTCAAAGGCTGGGCTGGCAGGAGGCCGAGCACTCAAGCACTCGCTCTAGAGCAGGGCTAGGGCCTATGCCCAGCAGTGCTGTTTCCTGGTCGGGGGCCCCAGCCAACTGTGCCACTTCATAGGGCCCAATACTATAGAACCTTCTAGTCCAACTCACTTTTCTGAGACCCAGTTTGGTGTCTTATCTGGGTAACTTGATGGGGTTGAGTTTGAAGCTTTCTAGAAAGGTCCCTCCAGGGGACAGAAGTGATTCTCATTCATGCCAGGCTTGAAGGGACCCTTGGCACAATGTTCCCCATCAGAGCCACCCCCTGGCCCGGGAGGCAGGTGCGGGGCTCTCACCGTGAAGCTGGGGTTGCCTGGCTGGATCCGCAGCTCTGCCAGCACCCAGATGCCGTTGGTCAGTTTCAGGGACTGGTAGAGCATGTCCTGGCCCTCCACGTTCCTCTTGGCGATGGTGAAGACGTTGCTGCTTTGCAGCTTGCTGCTCACAGCCTCTGTGGGGCCAGACGGCCGGTGGAAAGCCCATCAGTGATGGGGGCCCTGGGTACAGGTGAGGGGTGGCATGGCCTCAGGGTGGCCTCAGGGGCTCAGGCGTGCTCACCTGCATTAAGGGGGCAGTCTCTGATCTGGAACTGGGCTTCATTCTCATTGGGAATATCTTTCCATGTGGCCAGGAACATTTGCCGGTCTGCAAGGTGAGAGAGGGGTCAGGAGAGAGACGGGACCTGACAAACCTGTGGCCCCTCAACAGCACTCGGCAGGAGACGGGTCTGAGAACAGCCACTGGCTCCTCCGCAGCGCCTCCTGCCTCCCTGCGCAAACCCTCAGCTCTGTAAAGGAGGCCACCAGTGCTGTTCCCAAATGACCCCGGGCCTCAGATGTCTCCTTCCCGCCCCCACACATGGCTTCCTCCTTGTCAGGCCCTGGACAGCCTGCTCGTTAGTCACAGCCTGCCTCAGAGGGCTCTGTGGCGAGTGGGAGACGACGCGGACCAAGGCCACCGTCGAAGTTCCCCAGCCACAGCCCCATTCCAGGCACCCAAGGGGCTCCCTCATGACTCACCCATCTTCCCGTCCTCCACGAAGAGGATGTGCAGTGGGTACAAGGTGCTGAAGTAGAAGACGTCGATGTTGTTCTTCACGGCCACCTAGGCACGGGGGCCCGGTCAGTCCCTGGGAGTCTTGTGCTGACACCACCTCTGAGGCCCCAAGAAGGGCATCCCTGATCTCACACGACCCTCCCTGGTAACCACGCCCTGTCGCCCCTCTCACTTGGACCTCCCCTGACACATCTGTAGCCAAGAGCAGGACTCCACAGACTCCTGGCCAGTAGCCCTGGGCCACTCTAGCCCACCCCTCCCCTGGGGCTGGGGGTGGGTAAGGACCAGGTGCTCGGCCCTGTCTGGAACACACCTGGAGGTTGTTCAGAGGCTCCATCTTCATGACCGAGCCCACCGTGTTGAGAGGCAGGGAGATCTCCACAGTTTGGTTGGGGCTGAGCGGTGCGTGGACCTGGAGCGGGGCGGCGGGGGCCAGGCCAAAGCTGGGGAGAGAGAAGCCCCGCGGGGACGGCCGGGGCGGGGCAGGTGCTGAGGCAGGACAGGTGGGCTCCTTGGGCTCCGGAGCTGGGGCAGCTGTTGGCAAGGAGCCTTTCCACCAAGCCAGCCTACCCAAGCTCCAGGCCTAGGATGGACAGGCTCCCAACTCCCCACCCCCACCCCTAGATGGCCGTGTGGACAGGAGCAAAGAGCCCTGGGCTGGCTGCTCTGCCCAGCCTGGCTGCAGGCCCGAAGCCCATCTCTGCTCAGACGCTGGGCAGGCCCAGGTAAGCAGGGCCTGGCCCATAAGCTGCTTTTAACTTGAAAGCTCTGACACTGCCCAGGTCTCTGCTGCCAATATACAGATCCCTACAGGAGGGATCTGACCCAAGTGACATGCTGGGTTCTGGCCAGAACTGGCCAGGTCACACGATGGCCACAGAGAAAGTCAGGAAAGCCCCGCTTCTCTGTAAGGCAGTGCGTTGGCAGGTTAGGAAGCTCTCCATCAGCAAGAGACACCCAGCCGTAGGCTCTTGGAAGGTAAGTCACTGAGTATGGGCTGGGGCTATGTGCTGAGTGCTCAGGATGCCCAGGCTGGGCGTTTGATACCACACAACTTTCTATCTCATAAAAACAGAGGCAGTTTTACATTATTCCACCTTCCAGGTGAGGACACAGAGTCTGAGACCCTATACAGTGAGTCTGAGAATCACAGGTTAAGCCGCCTGACCCCAGCCTGTGCTCTGCCCATGAGGCCAATCAGGCCTGCCTGGGACGCAGCAGGAGGCCATGCAGGGAACGCCAGGCCTGCCTGGTGGCTCAGTGCTCCAGGCTTTCCTGGGAGCTCCTTTGCTGCCTGCTGTGTAACCCTGGGCAAAGCACTTGCCCTCTCTGAGCCCAGGTGTCATCTACCAAGCACAACTGAGCAATAACTGGGACTACCCCTAAGAGCCTGGAGCACTTCTGTGGCCTCTAGGGTCGTCAGAGAGTAAGTGGCAGAGCTGACCCCAGCCTCCTGGTCAGGCAAGGCCCACAGGGTCCCCCTGAGGAAGCAGCCCCTTCAGTCAACTTCTTAGAGGCTCAGTTTGCTCATCACTAGAGCACTCAGGAAGAAGAATCATCAGGAGGGCTGCTAGGCTTCCCCAGAGAGCCCTGCTGGCGCGGGACAGGTGACCTTCCCCACTGACACCAGTGTAGGGGACCTGGTGGAGGTAAGAGCCAAGAGCAGCCACCACTCCCAGAGGCCCCATATGGGTCTGATCCTTTGCCACAAGGGGGAGGCTGGCAGGCAGGCCCACTTCCCATGAGCCTTCTTAGAGCTGGTCCCTAAGACGGGAGCAACCTGGGCCCAGGAGAGGAGGCCCCAAGCTCCCACTGCTGTGGGACAGGCCCCTTCTGATATGTGGGGTGCTTGCGAGAGGCAGGGTCCAAGGCTGGAGTGGGGGGTTTCCATTCGTAAAACACTCCTTTGGACAGTGGAGGCAAAAATAAGGAGAGATGCTCTCCCCACTCTGCCTGGTCCTTTGGAGTCCCTGTAAAGGGTCACTAGGGGGAAAAACCACTGCTTTGGGGTTTGGGCCTGAGGGGTGGTGAGAACAGCCCCCAGCTCTCGGCCCCCACCTGCAGTCACCAGCACAGACTCTCAGCACGCTGAGCTCAGGCAGCTCACCTGTTGCGGTTGAACTGGATGGCAAAGTCAGTCATGACTTGCAGGGCCTTGTTGGTCAGCTGCAGGTCCATGGAGATGGAGCCCACCTGGCGGGTGAAGGTGCCCGAGATCTCCAGCCCCTTGGCCTTCATGGCCGGGAGCCAGACCTGTGGGAAGAGGGTGGGGGGAGGGCAGGTGTGTGCCTCTTCTCCCAACCCTAACTCAGCAGCCCACCGAAGGGTCCTCCCAGACAGTTCACACCTGCCTTTACCACCAGGGTAACTGGGATATACACCAGGACAGGAGAACAATCCTGTGGCCCACCTAGGGCCACCGCCGCAGTGTGGCTGCTTCTTGGAGGCGCTTGGTGCTCTCAATGGCTGATGTGAGACTTCAGAGGTTGATGAAGGAAACACTCAGGAAGTAAGGCTACGGTGACGGGCCAAGGACAGATCCGAGTGCCCGACGGCATCCTGGGCCCGGGCCAGAGCCCGAGAACTTTGTGGCTGTCACAGTCTGTTCCTCCCTTGCAGGAGCCAGGGCTGTCCTTTAATTGTAGAAACTGGTCTGACCAAGGACAGTACCTGAGAGGACCCCGCGGCTGGCAGGCCCTCTGCTGCTTCACTGCCCTTGTCCTTCAAGTCTCAGCTCAAGAGCCACCTCCTCCAGGAAGCCTGCCCCAGGCTCCTTCCCCACATTTGCACCCCAGTGAGCCAGGTGTGAATGTAAGGCAGGTCACCAAGCGTCTGTCCCCCCGGTGCCCAGCGAGCTCTCCGAGGGAGGGCTCTGCCTCTCTGTCTTCACATGCTTGGCTTGGCGCCTGTGTGCAGCTGGTGTTCAGGGAGTGTCGCTCAGCAAACAGCACGAGTTACAGGCCTGCCCACCAAGGACGTCGCCAGCGTCATCCCGTGGACACGCAAACAACTCTCAGGCTGTGGTCCTCGCGTGGACAGCTCACAGGCCCCTTGAGGTCAAAAGGCTCAGATCCCACCTGACAGCTTCCCTAAGTGCACCTGCTGTCAACGAAGGTCCCACTGTCTCTCAAGTTTTCAGTGCCAGGAGCCACAGAGCCATCAGGCACCAGCCCTCGCCCCATCCTACCACGCCATAGTCAGGCAGCCCAAGTCCCGTCACGTCAAGGCCACCTCCTACACCTGCCCCCAGGGCCTCCACTTCTCTCCATCTCCACAGGCACCACTGGTGTCTGAGCGGCCACCAGACTTCCCCAGGTATGACAGCAGCTGCCCAAGTGACTGCCCCATTTCCTCTCCCCTCCTCCCACAGCAGCTGAAGTCATCTTGTGAAATGACTTGTGCAATCTGATCACGGCACCCTGAGAAACCCCTTCCAATCCTGCAGTGGCCTCCACTGGCCCTGGTTCCACAGCCTGGTGCCTACCCCTCGCCAGACCCAGCCTGTCCCTGACCCCACCCCTGGGACTTCACATCACTGTTCCCTCTGCTTGGAAAGCACTTCCCCACCCTGCTTGGCTACCCCTGAGCACCCTTCGTATCCCCTGGATGCATCTGAGAGGGCGTAAATCGCCCAGCTTTAGTTCTCAGCTGGGAGCTGGCGTGTAGAAAGCACGCAGAGGGCTGCTGAACCTGGACCTGGGCACAGCTCCCTCACAAACACCTCCTGAACCCCACCCTCATCAGGCCTCCTTTCGCCCGGCCCTCTCAGTCACCTGTGGCTGAGGATGGGAACTTCACTGCGCTTGGTCACCATGGGTTTGTGGAGTTTAGCACAGGTCCTAACAGAACTAATCCTCAATATTTACTAGTGGACCAGTGAACTGTCACTACCCACTGACCCAAATGCTCGAGGAACTCAAAGTTCTTGTACACAGAGCCTTGTCCCCTTGACCAGGAGGGTTGGAGAATGACCGATAATTCTAGGTAGTCACAGTGCTGTCAGGAAAATACAGATGACCTACCTACTGCTTCTTTTTTCCTTTTCTATCTTACAGCTCAATTTCTGGAGAAATACCTATTGCTTCTGAAGGGAGAGCACACCTGCATCCTAGAACCCCCTGCTGAGTAAAGTAGTGAGGAAAGTCCTGCCCACGTTGCAAGGACTCCTCCTCCAGGCAGCCTGCCCTGATTACTCCTGACGTGGCGAGCTCCTCGCCTCTCCTTTCCAGCACTCACTCTCAGGACACTCACAGGCCCTCCTAAGACAAAGCAGTGAGAACACCTGTTAAAACGCACACGCAAGCAGAGGGCCAGCTTGCCAAGGGCCAGCTACAGGCCTTACATTCCTGGTAGCTCTGCAGTGCCTGGAGAGGGCTGGCAGTCACGGCGCTGTGGGAGTCTCTGCTGTTCTCCTGCCTGAAGTCTGTGACATGGGGCTTTTAACAGGTATGGGTCAGCCTCATTCCCCGGTGCAGCCAATCCGTGCAGTGATTCATCAGCTGAGCATGCTGTGCATCGTACCGCGTGTCCTGTAGTCTCTGTGGTCCTGCTCATTCTGACACTCCACCACGTGAAGGCAGGTGCAAAGGTGGTTCTCAAACACTTTGGGGCCACAGTCACACAGGAGTTGGGAGCAGGGGCTTTGGCGCCAAAGCCCTGCATTCAATTCCAGCTGCTGTCACTTACCAGCTACGTAACCTTAGGCAAAAGCACTCAGATTTCTCAACTGCAAAATGAGAACAAGAGCAGCACAAGGCCGCTGTGTGGATCCAGTGGGACGGTGGCTGTGGAATGCTGTGTGTCCCTGCACATATGTGCGCAGCTGCTAGTAGCAGAGTTGCTGTCTGCCGTGGGCGGGGGTTCCAGCCACTACCACTGTAGGTGTAGCTGGCACACTGCAGGGAAAGCCAGGTACTGGCTCACGGCTCCCTAGTCACGACAGAGATGTTACCAAGCCCCTGACGCCCAGCTGTGTCCTGCTCTGGGGAGGGAACATGAGAAGAGACAGGGGCTCTGGCAGACATGGCTTCCTACCCGAGTTTTGTGAAGGGATCAGGTCAGGTGTGTCCCCTCTGGCAGTTTCCTTGACGCTGATGATGCAGCCCACACTGAGCTCCCCCTAGTGCCAGGCCTGCACTTCTCCCACCCTAAAATCAGCTCGCCTTCCCTTAGCCCCATCCCCTCCTGTGCCCCGATCCCAGCACCTCCTCTGGCCCCGTTGCTCCCCCATCCCCACCTCTACATCCTGCTGTTCCTCCCTCCCAGGGAGCTCTCAGGTCCTTGCCCAGGCCACAGCAGCGCTCATCCACCCCTGCCGCAGAATCCTCCCTCCACCCTCCCTGCAGCCAGCCGTCTCTCTCAAGTGCAAATCGGACTGTTTCATCCCTCTGCTTAAAACCTTCCAATGGTTCCCTCTGTGCCAGGATCAAGAGCAAATGCTCAGCCTGGCCCTGCCAACCTTGCCAGCTTCCTCCCTCACTAAGCTCTACTCTAGCCAGGAGTCTCGGGGGTGCTACCGCCCTAGTAGCACCGTGGGCATCTGTGGGGCATCTTCAGGTGGTACAATGTGGGGGTGCCATGCTTAATGGGCCAGAGTCGGGATGGACTTTCTGCCACGGGGACAACGGTCCCCACAATGAGCAACTGTCCTGCATCCTTCGAGTATTTTCTGCATGGTTTCAATATGCCCTGACATTTCCTGGAGTACAAGTATCATGAAAATCAAGGGAACCCTGTTTGTCTTGTTCAGAGCTTTAATGGGAGTAGTCACCACTTCAGAGTAACGGCACCACCGGCCACACCACGCATGGTGCCCAAGCTACTAACACCACCTGCAGCTGTCACAGTCACGGTGACTCTCTGCCCTGCTGCAAACACCTGGCAACTTCATCATGTCTTCTGGGGTGGGCAGTTGGGTGTGCCCAAGCATTTATGACATTTAAACATATTCTTGTATTCTCTTCCTTTTATGTCTCCTTTATGCAATAAAAGCATTTCACTTTTAAAAATATTTTTTATTTTTTGAGACAAGGTCTCTGTTATTCAGGCTGGAGTACATCGGCATGATCATAGCTCACTGCAACCCCCAAATCCCAGGCTCAAAGTGATCCTCCTGCCTCAGCCTCCTGAGTAGCTGGGACTACAGGCACACTCCACCATGCCTGGCTAAGCATCTGATTATTTTTGAAATTAAATGTGTAGGTAGGTTACACAATCACCAACACCACTTAAGGAGAGGAAAGGGACATTGTAAAAATGTCTGTTCTAAGCGGTGCTGGATCTGACAGACTAAAAACCACTGCTCCTACTGGACGGGCCCTCTGCCGATTCCCTGACAGAGCAGGGCTCTCGGGCCCCTCTAGGCCCTGCCACAGGCCGTTCCTTTGGCCTTCCCTCTCCTGACATGTTCTGCAGGCCCGTGCTCCTGAGACCCCTGCTTGGGGAAGCCTTTCTGGGCCCCCTGCCCAGCCTGTCTCGGACCCTCCTCCTCGGCGCTCTTATGGCCCCAGCTTCCCTCA
Source organism: Indri indri (assembly GCA_004363605.1). NCBI lineage: Eukaryota > Metazoa > Chordata > Mammalia > Primates > Indriidae > Indri > Indri indri. Next base: position 31,243 of record RJWJ010003586.1, read on the forward strand.
TCAGCGCTGGCCTGAGCCAGTTCCACAGCACGGGCGCCCACCCATCAGTCTACAGCCTCTCTGCTCCTGCCGAGAGAGAAGGCAAGCAACTTACTGCTTTGGGGGCCACATATGATCCTGACAGGGTGCCCACACCGCTGGTCAGGTCGAATAGGTCACTCAGGCCACTGCCGATGGGTGCTCCTAGGCTGGCTGGTACTGCTGCTGCTGGGGGTGCCACAAAGTTGGGGCCCCCAATCTGGAAAGGAAGGGAAAGGGTCAGAGGCAGGCATCAGAGGCCCGGGATGAGCAGAGCCACCTGGCTCTTCAGAAAACAGTGGGGGACAGGGGTGGGACAGCCTCCACATCAACTCTGAGTTGTAGAAAGGAGACAGTGAGGTGGGGGGAAGACAGGCTGAGCCCTCCTGTGCACTGCAAGCCTTGAGCCTTAGGGAGTGACCTCTGGGAAAGGGCTGGGGACACTCCTGAACTAACATTCAGCCCGTGGATAAAATGGGGACCCAAGACATGCTGCTAGGTGGGGATGTGCTAGCAGATGGGAACTTTGCATCCAGAATGTCAGAGAGGGCCCTTGGGGACTGAAGAGGGCCAGCAACCCTCAGCATGACAAGGCAACGTGTCATCGGGTGCTGAGGACAAGGTGAGGAATTCATGGATATGGGGGCCCAGGGGCAGCTGGATGCCAGGTGGTCAAAGCAGAGGCTGCCAAGACACTGGACCAAGGGCCGGGACTCAGCAGGGAGGGACTGCTTTGACTTCATCTGCCTCACGGGACGCTGGGCCAGTGCTCTTGGGAGGGGCAGGCACGAAGAAGGTTTGGTGACACGGGGTTGAACCGTACCCCTTCAGGCTCATCCCCCATCTCCAAGCAGAAGCAGGCAGGGTGAAGAGAACAGGCAGCAACATGCAGAGAGAAAGCCAGGAAAGAAGACACAGAGAGAGACAAGAGAGAGAAAGGGAAAGAGGGAAATGATTAGTCAACCGCTGCTCCACCCGCAGAGTCTGGTATAAGGCTGTGCCTCAGCCTGCGAGAAGCCCAGACCCCCGTCTCTGTGAAAGGCACTATCCGCCCCACCCCCCAGTTTCACCGCATCACCCTCACATCCTATGTGACTACCACGACTCTTCCTACGCTTGCCCTAGTGGCACTGATCGCCCGTCTCCTGCCCCCATGCTAGAACTCTGGGGACCAGCTGCCCGCTCCACCTGGCCCTACCAGCTGTCTGACGAAGCCCCAGGGCAGCACCCAGGCCAGTCTCACCACACCCCTCTCTGCAGGGCAAGAGGCAAGTTCTGTCCCTGACCTCCCATGGGCCTTTCTCAGATAGGCCTGGCTGGGCTGCTGTCCCCGACCGGTGCGGCATGCAGGTAAGTGGACGCAGGTCTGGTTCCCCAAGGCCAGAACATCTAGCCTCACCAGGCAAAGACGACTGCAGAGCCAGAATCAGAGGAAAGGGCTGGGATTGGCCCTCCACTGCCCTAGGTCTCCTGGCACTCAAAGATCCAACAAGGGGGTTGAATCTTGTCTGTGCCACTCAGCAGCTGTGCTGTCTTGCAGGGAAGGTTGTCTGATCTCTCTAAGCCTCAGTTTGTCATCTATAAGTAGGCAGCTTCAAAACCACCTTTGAGGGCAGATGGTAAGGATTCAACATAGTGTACCTGTGGCACTTGGCTGGTGTCTGGCACAAAGGGGACATTCAATGATGGCTCCTTTGAAGATCATTACCAACATTGCCCAGAGGGGCCCAGGACATACCAGGCTGTCAAGGCCACCGCCAAGAAGGTCCACAGCTCCCATCTGCACTGACGTGGTGGCCAGGGGTGGGCCGCTCACCGGGGGACCAAGGTCCAGGTTGAGAAGGTCACCCAGCAGGTCACCCTGGGAGGGGATGACATCTGGCTGCTCGCCAGGGGGTGCTCCGGCAGGGGCTGTCTCAGGGCTCTCTGTGCTCTCACTCCTGCCAGGACACGGAGGGGAAAGGGTCAGTAGGGTGGGGGTGTCAGGATGTCTCAGGGTGGTCAGAGCGACCTCAGGCTCCAGGATCCTCCCCCAGGCCAGCACTGGGTCTCTTCGCAGTCCCAGAGGGGGCCATCTACACAACCCTACTCCCTCCCCATTCCCACGTCTGATCCATCATTTAGGCTCCACAGGGATGAGTGAAGGAAAAGGGCCCATGCTAAGAGAAAACTGGATGCCAGTCCCCAGGGGACTATGCCACCAGGCCAAACCAGCCACCTGGGAATGGCAGAGGACGAGGCAAGAACGGGGCTCTGAAATGAGATAGAAGTGAGCCTGAGCTCCAGCCCTGCTAGTTGTGGGATCCTGGAACAGTCACTTCAATTCTCCGTGCCTATCGTCCCCATCTGTCAAATGGGGACATTTTCTCTCAGAACTGCTCTAAGGATCAAACGAAGTCATCTAGGGAACATCTTGTGTGCAGTAAGCATTTGATAAAAGGTTGCTAGAATCATAGTTTCTCTTAGACTCAGGCCTTGCCAGGGGACATCATACTAGGCCTGAGCGGGAAGCAGGGGTGGAGGCTCAGGCCACAACTGGCCGATTTCACTCACGAGGCAGTGCGGGGCGGCAGGCTCTTGTGCACAACGCCCCGGCCCCCCTCCACAAAGGCGCTGGGTGGCTTATGGTAGACAGAGGCCAGTGTGCCAATGTAGCAGATGAGCTCGTCTAGTAGCGTGGGCTCGATGAGGTCCGTCTCTTCCGAGATGAGTGGCTTCTCAGCCAACACCACCTCCTTGGCTGCCACTGGGTCTGTGGAGAGCAGGCGCCAGTAGATGTAGCCACGATCCCGCAGGTCTGGGTTATCTGAGTCCTGGAGGTGAGGCAGGACAGTGATGAGAAACACACGAAAGTTGGAGCAGAGCAACCAGGTGAGGGGGAAGACAGGAGACCCTCCCACAGCCCCATCACCTAGGTGTGGTCACAGGGCTGGCTGATGACAGCAATGCTCACTCCATAAGCCTGTCCCTAGACCACTTAAATGGACATGTCCCATCGTCGGGGCTCATTTCCCATGGTGTTCTACCCTAGGCTTGCTCAGGCAGGCCACGCCCACTCCTGTCTCCATTCCTGACCACCTCCCACGGCCTGCCCTCCCTGTTCACGCAAACCCTCTGGTTCCCACAAACCTCCCCCCTCCTTTCTCACCTAGTTTGTCTCAACTTTACCACTAACCCTCTCCATTTTTATTTGTGCGACTCCGAACTCCCTGAAGGCAGGGAACTTCAGTTACTCTGGGGCCAAACCCCCAAAGATGCCAGTCTTAGGGTTGGGACTGGCTTCCACGTCTGGATCCTTGGACCAAAGCTCCCCCTGCTGGAGTGAGGGCTGCGCCAGGCACAGCAGAGAGGCTGGAGCACGCACCTGAGTGGCCAAACTGAGGACCTGCTGCACCAGCTCCTGGGTCTCAGTTGGCTTCTTCAGAAAGAGTTTCACGATGGCTGTCAGCAGCTGCAGCTGGACCTGCAGGGAGACAGACAGGTGCCGAGGAGGAAGAGTGTTGGCTTCACATGGGGATAGGGGGAAACCAAATGAGGGCTTGAGGAGGAAAAGGGTGTTCAAAGTCCCTCGAAGCCAAGAACAGCTCTTCTAGGTTTGGGGTTGGCCATGGCACACACGCTAAAGCCAGCAGTGGGTGTTGGTGCTGCTGGGCGGCCCAGCCCTTGGCATTACTCACTCAGCAAGGACCAAACCCAGGCAGGCTGGGGGCTGCTGCCCAGCGCTAGGGTCCTAGAAACCTGTCAGAGCTCTAAGCCCTATAGCGCCATGAGGAGCTCCCATGTGCTTGCTTCTTGAAGGGACTATCTGTCGACAAGTGACAATGCCATCAAGGCCCTAGGGGCCAAGCCAGCACGGCCCACAGAGCCAGCTTACCATCTAGGAGCTACACTTCTACCAGATGGGGGGAACTACCCCTGCCTGGCCTTCTGCAGGCCCCCTTTCACCTGGACATGCCTCCTGCTCCCTCAGCCTGGTCAACACTTCCTCACCCTGCAGCTCTCGTGCTGACCCCCTACTTAGCCCCCCACACTTTTGCAGCCTCCTTCACCATCCTCATTGGCACCCCCAGCTGCTGGCTGTGCTGTGGCAGTGGCTCCCCGTGGGCAGGGACTATGTCTGCCTTGCTCACTGCTGTCTCACTAGTTACTGCTCAGTCTAGTGCCGGGTGCGTAGTAGGCCCTTAAGAAATACTTGCTCACTGAAAAAAACATCCATGTAAGAACAATTCTTTGCACATAGTCTTTCCTTAGCCACAATCTCATTTTTGCCAGTCCTAGGACAAGAGGACAGCCTAAGGCTCCAGAGCCAGGGCAGCGCCAGGAGCCCACGGGCTGTGCCAGGGACAGGCCTGTAGCAGGGGGATGGGGGGTGGGTGTGTGCAGGAAGCTCAGCAGTGGCGGTGTTGGCAGCATCTCCTGGGCCTGTCCAACGGAGTGCTCTTGTGCAGGGCAGGCTGACAGTGGGAGGCAGAGTGGAGGGGAGGTGGTCTGTTTCTGCCATTAATGGATCCTGAGTCTTTGCAATTTGGCTACGCGTGGGCCAGTGGCAGAGGAGCAGTGGACTGGCTGTTTCTAAGCAGAAGGCAACCCAGGATCTGGCTTCCAATCCTGGTTCCAGCCCCAGGCTGGGCAGCTATGGGAAGCCATTTACTCCCTATCTGTGAAGGAGAGGTGTGGCCCACTTCAGGCTTTCAGAATGGCAACTTATGGCAGCTTGCTTGGAGCTAGAGTCAGATCACGCCTCATTTGAACTCTGGTCCTGTCACTTCCCAGGTGGGTGATCCTGGACAAGTCATTTAACTTCTCTGAGTCAGTTTCCTCGCTTATAAAATGGGGATAACACCTCATAGGGTTAATGGGAGGAGTCAAGGAGACAACAAATGTGAAAAAGCTATTGCGTATCCTGCTCACTGCACAACAGCTGTCATCCCGGCAGTCGTCACCACCACCACCATCACACAGGGACTCTCCCCACCCCAGTCATTGGGCCGCCTGGAATTATTCGGATCTGCTGTGCTTCCAGGAGGTACGCCTTGTGCTCCTGCCAGAGGGTGCTCTGGCCACGAGCCCAGGGCCCTGGCTCAGTAACCTGCCTAGCTCCCCCAGCACGCTGATGCCCCGTTGTTCTGCGTATACAGGGCAGCTCTCATGCAATGACGCTGCCATCCCTGCCATCCAGACAGGATGGGATGGCAAGATAGGGGCAAGATGTGGACTGGGCTGAGGCACCACCCTGGCAAGACTTTCTGAGCTCCCTGTCCATGGCTAGAGAGGCCTAGGAGCCAAGGATGAGGAGGTTGAAAGACGATTAAAGTGAGTTCCAGATTGTCAAACAGTAAACAAGTACTCTTAAAATAAGCTACTCAATTAAAACACCACCACCACCACCCAGCTATTGTTTACTGAGCTCTGGAGCGGGCACTTTACATAGTCTTTGCAGTAACCCTGTACTAGAGACAAGGAAACAGGTTTGGCAAGTTTAAGTAACAAGCTCCAGGCCACAAAACTGGAGGAGCCCAGATTCAAAACTTTGGAGCTTGTTTTTTTTTTTTTTTGTGACACCAAGCTCCTGGCTCAGTTCTCCCTGTCCAGTTCTCTCATCCCAGCTCTTTTGCAGGCTTAGCTGAGAGGGAAGAGGCTGCAAAAGACGGACCGTAATATATGGGCAGAAACACACTCCTCCAGGACATCCTCACAGTAACCCCCAGCAGGACTTGATTGAGAGGCAGATGCCATCACAGACTGGACTTTGCTTCTCAGAGACGAGAGAGAAGAGGCCAGCCTGCAGGCAGGTGCAGTGGGAGAGGGTGACGGTGGGAATTATTACTATGATACTGTGATGGACATCTGCTCTGTTGTTTTTGCTCACTCAGCATCTACTCTGTCTTCTGGGAACAGAACGCTGGCTTTGCTCCAGAGACTCGCCCTTCTCTGTCCCTTTCAGTCCACGCAGGCTGGGATCAGTGTCTGGGAGACCTGGCCAATCAGAGGCACAGTGACTGGCTCAGGATAACGCAAATAGTCCTGGGACTTTTGTGGGAACTACTGAGGGAAAAACTCTTTCCATGGGGGCTGTGAAGCTATAAGGATATAGCCTGGAACACTTCAGCCCTTGTAGCCCCCACTCTTGGGAGCCTACCCAAGGCAGAAGCCATCACAGGGTTACAGAGACAGCCCCAATGCCACCCTCAGCCAGGAGTGCTGGAAGAGGGCACGCTGCCTGGACTTGCCAGCTACACAAACCCCTTTTTGGCCAGTTTGCTTTTCAGTACTTTTTTTTTTTTTTTTTTTAAAGAGACAGGGTCTCACTATGTCATCCAAGCTGGACTTGAACTCCTGGGCTCAAGGGATCCTCTTGCCTCAGACCCACAAGTGGCTGGTATTACAAGTGTGTGCCACCACAGGCTTGCTTGCTTTTGAAATTAATTTTGACCCAAACGAATACTGCCAAGAAGGAGTGTTTATTATGGGCTGGGTATGTATCAAGGACATCGCACAAAGCATCTCAGCATCACATTGCAACACAATGAAGGAAAGTCTTAACGATTTTCATTTTATAAATAAGAAAACTGAAGTTCAGAGAGGTAAAGGGATAAGCATAAAGTCACCAAGCCAGGTAGGGGCAGAAGAGGGGTGTAGAATATGGAATCTCCCATTCCAAGGCCCACACTCAGATCCACTGCGGTTACACTGCCCCAGTTGGGCAGCTCAGACTTCTATACTCACAGACTGACAGTTCCCAGAGAAAAGAGAATACAAGTGACAAGATGCTCAACCTCATTCATAATAGAAATGCAAACAAAACCCCCTGCTATCTCTTAGCTTGGCAAAAACAAAGTGTGAGGATGCACTAGGCTGGCGAGGGGGCAAGGGCAACCTACCATCTGAGCTAGGAGTGCAAGTCAGCACAACATCTACACCTAGGGAAATCCGGCAACAGCTACCAACCTCTCCGAGGCACACGCTTTCATCTAAGCATTCTGCTGCTAAGAATTTATCCTCCAGATATACTTGCAGATGTGTGTTAAACAGGTTATTCATAGCAGTACTGTTTAAAAGAGCACAAGACTGGACATGTAAACATCCATCAGCAGAGCCTTGTTAAATAAAGCATAAATTAATAACGGCATGACCTTCAGATATATTCGTAAGGGAAAAAGGCAAGGTGCTGAACAATGTGAATTTGCATAGTATGCTATCAGGAGTGCTTAAAATAAGTAAGAGAAAAAGACATATTATATATACAGTTGACCCTCATTATTTGTGGAGTCCATGTTTGTGAATCTGCCTATTTGCTAAAATTTACTTGTAGCCCCCAAATCAATAGTTTGGGCTTTTGTGGTCATTTGCAGACACGTGCAGAGTGGGGAAAACCATGAGTCACTCGACATACACATTCCCAGCTGAGGTCGAACAAGGCAGCGCTCTCTCTGCCTTCTTGTTTCACTTCTCATACTGTGAATGAGTGTCCTTTCTGTGGTCTATTTAGTGACATGTTTTTCACATTTTTGAGCTTTTTGTTGGTGATTTCCTTGTTTAAAATGGTCCCAAAGTACTGTTGGAAGTACTGTCTAATGTTCCTAAGCATAAGAAGGTTGTGATGTGCCTTATGAAGAAAATACATGTGCTAGATAAACTTCATTCAGGCATGAGTTATAGTCCTGTCGGCCATTAGTCTGACGTTAACAAATCAGCAATGTATATTAAATAAGGTGTCTTTAAGCCAAAACACACATAAAACAAGGTTATATATTGATTGGTTGACAAAAATGTGTGCCCAGATGCTCACAGAAACCTAACTCGCTATTTCTCCTAGAAGCAATGGTATTAGAAGTACTGACACTTGCTAATTCAGTGTTTGCGGTGCCTATGGGACAAAGTACCACGAATAATGAGAATCGACTGCATATGTGTATGCATGTTTGTATGTATGTATGAATGTGTGTGTGTATATGTGTGTGTCTGTTGGTGTATTCCTAACTGATCTCTGGAAGTCTCCCCAAGAAAACACTGGTGACCTCTCGGAGGAGAACTGGTGGCTGGAAAAGTCCGAGGAGGGAGACTTTTCACTATACGTCCTTTTGTATCTTTTCAATTTTGAACCAAGTCAGTGTACTACCTATTGGAATGTAAATATGAAATTAAAACAAAACCAGAAACTTCTGCCTGTCTTCCACGCACACCACCACAGACTGTCCCACACGTCCCCTTGAGGTGCTGCAGTGGAGGAGGGAAAGGGGCCATGACTGTCACCCATGCATCACTCACCTGTCTGTCCTAAATGCAGTATTAGGAGGGGAGGGTTCCAGGGCAGGATGGGCCACAGAGGGGTCGAGCTGCCAGTCATAACTGAAGCCCTGGCCTGAGTCGGCTCACCTGGGTGCTCTCGTCATGGAAGCCCTCGAGGAAGCTCTCCAGCAGCTCGTCGGCATTGTCGATCCGCTCAGCGTACTCGCCCACGATCCAGATCATGGCTGCGCGGGCCTCAGGCTCATCCAGGGAGTCCAGGTTCTCACACAGCGTGGCAATCACACTCTCATACCTGGGAGACCAGGCACAGCCGGCACGTGAGCACCAAAGGAGTCCAGGCAAGCCAGCAGGGGCCAGGAGAGATGGGCAGCTGCCCCGCAAGGCCCGAGAGGTGTGAATAAAGGGGATTTGAGTTTTATCTGTTATACTTTAGCTCTTATTTTGGCCCAGGGAGCAGAGAAGAGGCAGCTCAGGGGAAATAAGAAAAAAACGAAGGGTTTCTTTTGAGAATGCTGTCTGTGGCAGAGAAGTAAGAAAGGGAGAAGCCTCATCCTTTTCCTCCCCACCATCCTTGTCCCCAAACAGAGCGGGATCGCCCTCTCCCTGGGAGGGGTGGGCACGTACTTGTTGGGGTACTTGCGGAAGATGTCCTTAATGACCACGATGGCTTCCTGCACCACATAGTTGACCTTGGTCTGGATGAGATCGAGCAGCGTGCTCACACAACGCTCTGCAGATTGCTGTGTGGGAGGAGAGTATGGGCAAGGTCCCTGTACCCGGTCTCCAATAGAGCCTCTGATGACCACACCTTGGCCAGGGGCTCTTCACCCACCTTCCTCGTCACAGCAGGGGAACAGGAGAACCTGCTCTCCAGGTAACAGGGGGGAGAACTAGTGCCAAATGATGGCCCTGGGATGGCAGGGATACAGGGAGGCAGAATGAGACTGAGGAGAAACCAAAGGCAGAGTTCCTGAGAGCAGGGAGGGTCCTTGGAGCTCCTCCAGGGCAAGTGGGGGCACAGTGACTACACTCCAGCCTGATCTCACCACCTTTCTTTTGTTTGTTTCATAAAATGGGCTCTTGTGAACAAAAACACTCACACAGTCTCTGCTTGGACCAGCTCTTCCGCCTTTATTCCCCCACACTGTGCTAATGGCCTGGTGGAGGAAATTTCTCAGGATGGCCAGACCATCACAGGCACCAAGGGTCTGGGCTGCAGGTGACCCAGGATCCTGTCTCAGAATCCTCTAGCCACCAGTGGACTCATTTAAGGTGAGTCTGGCTCAGTGGTCAAGGGAAATCTCCACAAGCAGAGAACAGGAGGGGATGAAATGCCAGGACACATGGGTCTGCAGTGGCCCAGGGGAGCTTGGACAAAGAAGTACATGGGCAGCTCAAGTTCAACAGGCAGAGCCCCTGCCCCTGCTCTGTGAAGTGAAAGCTAAGTCTACCAGGGCCACCACCAGCTGACGGCTGCCCCAGCATCTTAGCTAATGTTGCAGGTAAACCAGGATTATGATGGATTAATTTAATCTGCAGCAACCTGAAGACCTAAAGGAGACTATAGAGTGAAAAGGAGCCCAACCAGATCTGCACAATGGGTGCCTTGGGGGCTCTAGTGCTGACACTCAGGCCCTCCCGGACCACAAGCAGCTGGTAGATTCTGTTAGAATCAGACTGGTTTCCTGGTTTTGGCTCCCTTCCCCTCCCCGGCCGAGGACAGAGCCCTAAAGCCTCACCTCCACCTTGATGGCACAGCGGCCAATGGCGCGCACAGCCTTCCGAACAAAGTCCACGTCCACTTCTGTCGCGTACTCTTTCAGCTCTGCCAACACCTGGGCCCAAACAGAGAAGATGGGGTCCAAGGGGATCTGATGGGGCAATCTCCTGGAACACCCCTGGGAAGCGGGTACACATAGATCCCTAGAAGGATGGGATTCTGCCTCCTGCTCAAGGTAGAAGGCCCATGGGAGGGAGAGAGCTCTCAGGTGCCCAAAAAGGAAAGCCAGGTTGGACAACCCTTGTTTTAGGTTGATCTAGCTAACACATCCCACTACTGCTTTTTAACGGACGGTAATGATAGAACATTCTTTTTACTTTTTTCTGCAGCCCTATCTCCCCCACCCAAGAACATTCTTTAGTAACAAAAACATCAGTTTTTTTACTTGCTTACAAAGCTCCGTGCTAAACACTCTTCAACAAACAAAGTGTTAATGGTGAGATCACAGCTCGTTGGTGGCACAGCTGCCTGTGCCCTGAGCACCACACTCTGCTGACCTGGGCGATGTTGGCCTGGGAGGCCAGGCGAATCATGATGTCTAGTTTCTCCAGCTTCACGTAGATGGGGTCGTTATACTTCACGAAGAAGACCTTCATCTCATGCTTCAGGATCTCAGGCCTGGTGGTGGGGCAGGATGCCCAGAGAGCAAAAAGCGAGGCTTAAGCCCTATGCGAAAACCCCTCCACATTTGCTGGGACATTTCTAGGGTCTGAGGTGGAGTCTGATGTCCGTGAAGGCAGAGTCACTGCCCTGGCGGCAAGCTCCTGGGCAGAGGGCCACTGCAGCCTGAGCAAGGTTCTGACTGGCTACTGCCTGTCTGACCACATCACAGGAAGGGAAGAGGAAGTACAGCAAGAGAAGTTCCCATCCGAGAGGCAGCAGGCACCATGTGACAGGCTTGGCACTCAGACAGACTTCGGTCCCAATCTTAGCTTATGACCCCAGGCCTCTGTTTCCTCACCCGTGGAATGGGAATGACACTGTGCAGAAAAGCATTACCACTGCAGGCCTTAGTCTGCTAGTCACAGAAAGGCCTAGCATGTGGGAACTTGGATTTCAGGAGTGTTCTTTATCCCCTAAATGATGAAAGTGGTTAACTGTGCCTAGACTATCTGTACAAACACTTAGGTTTATGCTAAACACCTGCTTTCCTTCTGAGTCCAGAATTTTGGTAGGTACTGCCAATAAAAACCTTGGGTGCTCAGTCTCAAATAGGCTTCCCTGGGCAGAAACATTACACACGTAGCTGCATTTTGTCGCTGGGGTAGGAGCGCTCTGTGCAACACCCCCATGGGCGGAAGGGAGCATGAGGAAGTCTCTTACGGATTCCCACCTTGTATCCTGACTACATTGCTCTGATGAATCTAAGCTGTGAGTACAACTATATACTGAGTCCCATGAATCCTACTAACGAATCTCTGAATGTGGGGGTGGCCTTGGGGACCCCAACACAGATACCTACATAACAGGCCTGTTTGTGAGAGTTAGACATGAAGCATCCAGCATGATTGATGCCCACCTCAGAGAAGGCACTTGCTAGGCAGGAATTGTCACCAGCTGAGCACTGTCACGCACGTCACTGCTCCTCCCTCAAAGGCAACTCCCTTCTGCCAGCAACTGACACCACCCATTGCATTCTTCTTAGACAAGGAAACTTCAGAGAGGTTGAGAGGCTTGTACTAGGTCACAAGGCTAATGCTAATAAGGATGGCAGCAAGACGAGCGCCATCACCCTCTCACTCCTACTCCTACTCCCATGCCCTTTCCAGAACAGAAAGGGGGAAAGAAAAGGAATGAGGACAGAGGGTAAAGAAGGGAGAAGACAGGGCAGAGAGACAGGAGGAACCCGGAGGCTCAGTGCTGTGAAGAGGAGGAACCGGGTACACAAGCTGTGGGGAGATCCTGGCCAAGCAAGGAGCCGTTGTCATGCCCTATGGGACAAGGGAGACCCCGAGTTGGGTAGCGGGAAGGTAATTTCTACAACCGGGACTTGGCAAAAGCTGCCCAACTACATGCCAGGACCAGGCCAGGTTGTGTCTCAGTGACATGAACAACTTAAGAGCTTTACCATGTTAAATATAGCACAGGGAGCCCTTCACACTGATCTGGATCTCCGAGTCACTATACCTTATTAAGTCTTATTAAGGGCACCGGTGTGTAAAGACCCACACTGCAACTGGGAAGCCCGAGTTTCATCCCTTGGTGTAGACACTCAGAAAGCTTTCCCTTGTTTACCTCCCAAACCTTCACAGATGTCCCAATTCAACCAATATCTCTGGGACCCCCAGGCAGTACTAAGAACCAGACTGATGCTAGGTCAAGGAGAGCGTGCTGTCTTCCAAGAGAGAATGACTGCGAGAAGCCTTAGTCTCTGCATATCCCCACTCATAGCAACGGGCCTGAGGTAACATATGGGTACTCGACGGTTAGTTGCTGCTGCCAAGTCCTGATTGCTGAGTGAGCCGTTGGACCAACAAGGCTGGGAGAACTCAGGAGGCCAATCCCACTCCCTGGAGCTGCAGGGCTCCCTCACTCAGCTGCCTCAGAGGAAGGAGGGGATTGTTCCAGAGAACTCCTCAGACCCTGCACCGTTCAACTGTTTTTCAGCTCCAGCCTACCCTGGCACCAGACCCCTTGTTTTGGGAACAGAGACTTACTGCTGCGGTCACTTTCGTGGGAGGAGGGAAATGGGCTGCATGGCATTTGGAGTAACTCTGATATACTCCTGCCCCAGGCCTCATGGCTGATGCAAAGTCCAACAGTTCCTTACCATCTCAGAGTCTTCCAACCTCATGGAATTTGACTAGAGCTATGGACGCTGTCCCCAGGAAAAATGCATGCAGACACACAAAATCTCACACTCCATTTCAGGGGGACTCTATGGACTCTGAAGCCATCCAATGTCTGGGTTAAGAAGCCCAAGCCAACCTAACCAAGCCTGCTCCTGGTTACATTAATCCAAGTCTTCTCAACCTTGGCACTGTTAACATCTTGGGCCTGAAAGTTCCTTGTTGAAGGGGCCGTGCTGTGCATTGCAGCAGACTGACCAGCATCCTTGGCCTTACCCACTACATGCCAGTAGCATCTCCCCTGATGTGAAAACCAAAAATATCTCCAGACATTGTCAAATGTCCCCTGGGAGTCAAAGTTGCCAGTGATTGAGAACCCCTGGGTTAAGATATGCTTTAAAACTTCCTGCACGGTGACAGGTCTGTTTCCCTTGAGAGCCCCTGTTCGGAGCAGAAGAGCCTCCCCTGGGGATGCACGCCGCATGAGTGAGTGGCGACTTCAGTACCTTTTCTGCACGATGAGGTTGATGTTGCGCAGGGCCACGTACTGCAGCTCCGGCTCAGCTGACAGCAGCGTGACCAGGGGTGGGGCCAGCTTCTTGAGCAGTGTGCCATAGTAGTCCAGGTCCTTAGACAACATCTCCATGAACTTCATCAGCACCTTCACAGCAGAGAGCACCACAGCAGAGTTGGCATGGGAGAGCCTGGGGGTGACCCGCTCACAGATGCTGGGGTCCGTCCGTTCCAATGGGGCACACAGGAGAGACAGACAAGGGGAAATAGCCTGTTTTTAGTTATCAAAATAGCACGTCTTCTGTAGGAGAGAGATCTAGATCCTGGTTCTGCTGCCTGGTAATTGATCGCAGGCAGGTTCAAACCACTCTGACCCTCAGTTTCCTCATCTATAAAATGGAGATGATGCCTACTTCACAGAGGTGCCAGGGGCCTAGGTGAGATAATGCATGTAAAGAATGAGCACAGTGCCTCGCACAGTGCCGAAAGCACCCAGGAGAACCTCAGGCACCACTGATAAGTCAATGAATGGTGGCTCTGCTGCTATCCATCTCCTTGACTCAGCCAAAGTGACCAGGGTCTCCATCAGCTCCCAGGTCAGGCCCTGCCTGTGCCCACAGTGAGCAGTAAGCTGGCTGCCTGAGGAAACACTACTGAATGTCAGGTTCTGGAAAGGTGGCAAGCAGCCGGCCTCCCCTGAGGTGTGTCTGAGGATGGTTTGTGGGGCAAGGCCCTAGAAAGGGGCCCACTGAGGCCTGTGACCCAGCTCATGGTTGGAGGCCCCTGAGGATCAGGTCTAGGGATCCTCAGGCTGGGCTGGCAAGCAGGGGGCGGCCTGCTCACCTCTGGGCCTCACGGTCGTCCTTGGGTGTATAGTTGGCCAGGCAGTCCAGAATGAAGATCTGGCCCCACTCGGTGCACTCATTTAGGGCTGTCAGCAGCTTGTTAATGGACTGTGGGTTCAAGTCGAGCAGGTTGCTACTAGGGTGAGACTCGGCGATCTCCGACAGGGCGGCCACTGCGTTTGCAACCACCTGGTTGAGAGGGTGGAAGGGGCAGAGGCTGGAGACACTGCTCATAGGCCAGGGGGCAGTGGGGCAGTGATGCTGGCTGGCCAGAGGTCAAACATCCTGAAAGGAATATGACCCCGTGGGCAGGGTCTGGAGCCGTAACAAGACCCACTCCAAGCACTTACCCTGCTAACTCCTCTGCAAACTGCAGTAAATAACTGCACCTGCCATCTAAAAAACGAGAAAGATCTACCTCCAAGTGTCTAGCAATAGAAAGCACTCCCAGCTACCTAAATACAACAGCCTCTGTCTACCAGCTACAGCAGTTCATTTCATTGCTTGTCAACTGTGCTTCTTAGAGCTAGAAGATTCCTGCAGAACTCCTTGAACTTGCTGGGAACAGATGGGGCTGGAGAACTGAAGGGCTTGACAGGTGAAGCTCTGGGCCCTTAACAAGTTTCCATTAGAGCAGCTGTTATACTATTATTTTTTCAGAAACAGGCCCTCACTCTGTTGCCCAGGCTGGAGTGCAGTGGCACGATCATAGTTCACTGCAACCTCGAACTCCAGGACTCAAGCAATCCTCTTGCCTCAGCCTCCCAAGCAGCTGGAACTACAGGCGCATGTGACCACACCTGGCTAATTTTCACTTTTTGTAGAGATGGGATCTTTACTGTATTACCCAGGCTGGTCTTGAACTCTTGACTTCAAGAAATCCTCCTGACTCAGCCTCCCAAAGTGCTGGGATTATAGGCATGAGCCACTGCATCTGGCCTAGAGCAATTGTTTTTAAGTGTGTTCCTGCACTGTGTTCAACCTTTCCCTGTGACAAACAGTACTTTAATGCCCATCCCTGTACTGGCTACTCAGTGCCCATTTGTGGCAGTTGCTCAGTGTTTCTGTAGGATACAGAGTGGGGAAGGCTGGGCCCAGGGGTTTGTGTATTTCATTTTAAATAGGTCCTCATAAGCTGCCCTCCAAACTGCTGCCACCACCATGATTGACTAGAGTCCTATCTAGCCACATCCTGATGTCCTGTCTCCCAGGCTATGCTACTTCAAGGGTGATCCTCCACAATCCTGCAAAAATGTGGGGAAAGGGAAAAGCACCCCACATTTGGCAATTACAGATGGTCCTGGCGAGAAGACAGCAACAATGACAGTGACCGGAAGGGGAAGTATTGATCGCACACCCACTGTGTGCCAGACCATGCCACGCATGTTACCTTCACAGCACTCCCGCCAGCTATGCACAATTAGATACATCTCACTGATAAGAAAAGAGGAATCAGCCGGGCACAGTGGCTCATGCCCATAATCATAGCACTCTGGGAGGCTGAGGCAAGAGGCCACAGTGGCTCATGCCCGTAATCCTAGCACTCTGGGAAGCTGAGGCAAGAGGCTTGCTTGAGGTCAGGAGTTTGAGACCATGCTGAACAAGAGGGAGACCCCGTCTCTACTAAAAATAGAAAAAATTAGCCAAGCGTAGCAGTGTGCACCTGTAGTCCCAGCTACTCAGGAGGCTGAGGCAGGAGGATTGCTTGAGCCCAGGAGTTTGAGGTTGCTGTGAGCTAGGCTGACACCACAGCACTCTAACCAGGGCAACAGAGCTAGACTCCATCGCAAAAAAAAAAAAAAAAAAGAAAAGAAAAGAAAAGAAAAGGGATCTGCAAGGTTAGGCAGCTTGCAGCTTGCCCAAGTTCTCACAGCTAGTTAGAGGCCACAGAGATGGGAATCCAGGTCTAGTTCACTCCAAAGATGGTACCTGAACCACCACAAAGCACAAGAACAAGTGGTACACCCAGCAGGGCTCTGACTTCTAGGACCCAGGGACTGCCTCATGGAGAGACAAGCCAAGGTCTTCTCAAGCAACCCAGGAGGTGGCAGAGATGGCATGGTGGGTGGCAGTGGCTTACCATGGGGTTAGAGTCTGAGATGAGGTCTTTAAGGGTGTCCAGGAAGCCCTGGTCCTCTACAAGCTGGGCGTTGATGTCATGGAGCTTGGCCACACACACAGCAGCTGTCTTGCGCACGTATGGATCCTCATCCTTCAGGCACTTCCGGAGTGGTTCGCACAGGTACTCTGTGATCTTGTCAACGCGGATGCAGCCCATGGTCCGCACAGCCAAGGCTCGAATAAGGGGGTTAGGGTCCTCACAGTCCTGAGGGGAACCAGCCATTGGCCGGGGGCAGGGGCAGAATGAGCCATCTGTGGTTTCAAATCCTCCCTGGCCTGCAGCTCTGAGCACTGCTGGGCTGAACAACCAAACAGTTGCTGTGGGATCTCCAGCAACTGCAGCCAACAGTACCAAAAGTAAATGCCATGTAACAGGCACCTAGCATCTGCCAGATACTGTGTAGGGGCTGTGCACACTGTCTCCTCTGATCCTCACAGTAGACATACAATACTGGACCCCGTTTCCCAGGTGAGGAGGCTGAGGCTCTCAGGAAGGTGGGAGCTCACCCGAAGCCACAGAGCAGAGCCGTGATTCAAACCCACAACCATCTAGCACCACAACCCTCAATCCTTCCACTGGGCCACAGAAATCCTCATTTTCCCATATCTGAGCATTGACAGAGCTAGGGGAACTAAGGTTCTAAAGGTGTACAGAGCTACACTTTCCACAGAAAACGTAGAAAGGAGCAGCCTAGAAGGGAACACGGAAGCTCTCAGATGTTTGCTGAAAACTGCCCTGGCAAAGTATGCAGGGCCATGGCCAGTCCCAGGGGCATGAGGGGATCAACAGGCCTTGTACCACCTCGCATGGGATGAGTCAAGCAGGGTCTTTAGCACCTGACTGTCTGCAAGAGGGAGCCCTCTGCTGGAGGGAGAGGCCCTGGGGCTGGGCAGGAGGCAGTCGCTGGTCTGGAAAGGAGCTTCAGTGTGTCCATCCAGGGCCACAGGGCCCCACGCCAAGAGATTGAGGGGAGATGGAGCAGTGCACACCTCATGCCCCACTCCGGCCAAGCTGCTGCTCACCTTCACAAAGGTGTTGACAGCCATAATGGCCATGTCAGGCTGACTCTTGGCATAATTCATCAAGTACAGGTACACCAGCTTCTTCAGCTCCAGGTTGTCCGTCTGCATACAGTTCACCACATCGGGAAAGAGGGCACTGAAAGGTCAAGATGGTGTCAGCATGGGGAAGGCTGAAGAAAGGAAGAGGAAGATTTTTAGGCCACTAATTAGGGAGTGGGGAATAGTGGGCAGGAGGGAAAGAGAAAGACGGACAGGACTCCCTAGAAAAAAGGGAGGGTATCAGTGATGCTATGCTACCAACAAACACCTATCGGTAGAAATGGAATCCCAAAGGGTGATTTTAAAAGTAAAAAAAGTCCTTAGATTATTTCACGCAGTTCGAACATGAGCTCAGGAGCCCATCAAACCCAGAGCTGCCTCTTGCTAGCTGTATGGTATTCATCTCAAGTCTCAGTTTCCTCATTTGCTAGAAAAGGGCAACAGAAACTTACTTCACAGGACCCTTGTGATAATTATTATTATTATTATTATTTTTTAAGACAAGGTCTTATTCTGTCGCCCAGGTTGGAGTGCAGTGGTGTGATCATAGCTCACTGTAACTTTAAACTCTTGGGCTCAAGTGATCATCCAGCCTCAGCCTCCTGAGTAGCTGGGACTGTAGCTGTGCACTATTGTGCCTGGCTAATTTAAAAAAATTTTTTTGTAGGGATAGGGTCTTGCAATGTTGCCCAGGCTGGTCTCGGACTCCTGGCCTCAAGTGATCCTCCCACCTCGGTCTTCCAAAGTGCTAGGATTACAGGCATGAGCCACCATGCCCAGCCCCTTGTGATAATTAAATGAGACAACATACTTAAGATATCTGGGAGGTGCTGAGTAAATGAAAATGATTCCGCTGATACTTAACGTGGCCCCTTACAGTGGGTTGCTGGTTCTGGAAGGTCATAGGGAAGCAGGGACGGACCACGCTGCTTTCACAAGGGCCAGCCCCGGCACTCACTAAGAACCAGCACAGCACGTATGGAGCACATGCTGTACACTGGGCTTGGTGCTAAGGGCTTTACATCCTCGATCTCATTTAACCACTCAGAGAAGCCTGGGGATTACCCCCATTTCACAGAAGACAATACTGAGGTTTGTAAATGTCAAATAACCTGCCTGCGGAGGCAGGTCTGACTCCGAAGCCCATGCTGACGACTACTGGGTGGAACACTTCCCAACATGGTACCCGTGGTCGCAGAGTCACAGGCCCTCTTGAGACGTGAAATATGGTTAGAGATCAATTTTCTACCTCTAGAACCATCACCTCCCCTCTGAATCCTGATGCTCTTACAGGCAAGGCCATGACAACACGGTCAAAGTGAACTTTCTGAGTCCCAACAGGCAGGAGACCAGCCGAAGCTGAAATGGATGCGTCACCTTGGACGATGACGCACGAGGAAGAACAGGGAGTGGGGAGCAGGGAGAGGGGGAGGAGGAAGAGCTGCGATGAGCCTGACTTGCTCTTTTGGGGCCGTCACATCAGTAAACCAAGCTCTTTTGAGACAGAAGAACAAAGATGTTTCCTCTGTGAGGAGCTGACAGCAGGGCTCTGGTTGAAGGAGAGCAGCTTTGTCCTGGAAGGAATCTGACTTAGGAGGCAGCCTGCTTTCCTAGCGGATGCCTGCTCCCTTTGCTGCTCTGTGTTCAGCAGGTCTCTGCATAGCTGCATCTCCCAAGTTGTCACGAGGTCCCTTGCTGAGGGTGGCGATAGGATAGGGCGATGCATGGGAAAACCTGGGGCAGTGTGATCCAGTCATGGGACCTGGATGGGGAGCTGCTCCACGTCAGCACCCAGGCTACGAGGCACAGGGCTGGGCACAATGAGGGCACAAAGCAGAGGGTATGGGCAAAACCAGCCTGGATTTGGATTTCAGAAGGGCTGGGCTCGAGTCCTTGGTCTGCCATAAACCATGCAACTGATAGGCAGTCATTTTACTCCTTTATCTTATTTCTCTAGCAGGAAAAACATCATTACCCACAACAAGAGAATTGTAAGGAACTACTGAGAAAACATATCTGAATGTGTTTTATAGATTCTCAAACACTGTGCAAATATTAAGTTGTCATAAAATCTTGTCCCCTGGATTGGGGTCTTTACAATCTGGTGGGCAGGTAAACACAGTCCCCATAAGAGAACAGCCTAGATTTAGTGCTGGGTGACAGGAACAGAAAGCACATGCTTTGAGTTCAGCAGTGGGCTGGGGTGTTGAGAGAAGGCAACGGGGAGAAGGCAGACCTTGAATGGGTTTTAAAAGATGGGAAAACAAGCCAGGTCACTGGGCATTCCCAGCAGCAGGAAGCACAAGCAAAGCTGTGCCAGCCATTCTGTACCCAAGCTGCACCAGCCAGCAGGTGCAAACCAGAGGTGGCAAACCACCAACAAATTAGAAAAATCCAATCTGAAGTTATGTTTCACCTGGACAACATAGCGTTTGTTCAATTTTATCTGGCCATTTAAAACAGGGAGGTTTAAAATGAAAAATCCAGATTTCCCATTCTTTTAAAAACCAGAAGACCTGGCCACACTGGGTCCTCTTCCCCAGCCAGCAGTAATCCTCTGGAATTTCTGGTAGGGCCCACGCCACACCCTCCATTGCCTGCTGCCTTTTCAACCTAGTCCAGCTCACTCGTTCCATTACCACCTGACCCGTCAGCCTCTGAGCTCGTGACTCCTGTGCAAACAAAACCTCCTGCCGGGAAAGGAGGTTCATGAAGGGAGCCAATGAGGGGACACATGGTTCCCTAGATACCTGTAAAGGAGAGCTCTGAAATGGACACAAGCTATAAACTCTCCCGAGAGCCAGCTCCTGCTGCCACCCAGCCTACTCCTGCACACCTGACATCTTTGCCCACGGTCATTGACGCAATCACTTTTTTCACTGCCTCCTTCTTCTTCTCCTTCTTGTCACTGTTGAGCTCTGCCTTCAGCTCGAAGATCTCCCCTAAGAAAAGGAGGCAAGCATGAGCAATCCTTCCCCACTCTGCCAGAGGATAATTCCCTGTCCCCAATTTCCAGAAGAACTGGAGGGAGGCAAGTGAGATACCCCGTGCTGCCGGCGAGGGGCAACTTCAGGCCCCTGGCCTCAGATGGCACAGGCAACAGTGAGGGACGACTGTTAAGACAGGAATTATCAAGATGGAAGCTTGGAGGCCATGCTGGATTGAAGAGACAGGAACCGTGGAAGCTACAAAGTTTCTGAGGGAGACGAAGAGTGTGATGGCAGGTCCTGCTCAGCCAGACTGCTAAAAACCCAGAGGAAGGCAAGGCTCTCTTCAGCTACCCTCACTCAGCCAAAGGTCCTCGAGGGCGAGTGTGATGGAATCTGGGTACTTCAGGTTTGTGGGGAGAGGGCAGGATTTGATCGATCTCCACACGAAGGCTTTTCCTGTTTTCCTAGAACCTCAAGCTACAAGAGCTTGCTCAGGTTTTCACTTCCTGAGCCAAAAGTGGTTGCTCAGCTCTGAAAATGGGGATTCAGCTACTCACGAGGGCTCTAGCATGTCATGAATTGTTCTTAAGAACTTGATGATGTGGAAGAAACAAATGAGGAAGTAGCATTGTTCAGTGCCCTGCCATGGAGAGATAGTGAGGACCCTGAGATACGCCGGGAGGGCAGACTAACTTCCCGAACTTTTCCCTAAGCCCTGCACCACAGCAAATTTTTCCCACACTTTTTCTCATTTCATCATTACAACTCTGCATTTTCCCCCATTTTGCAGATGAGCAAATGGAGGCTATAAGGGGCTCAGTAACTTACACAACCAGTAGGTGTTAGGGCCCAGAGTCAAAACCAGGTCTGCCAGCTTCAAAGCATGTGTTCTAAATCGCTGTGCTTGAGCCTACCCAGGACACTCGCTTTGCTTCTCTGAACCTGTTTCCTTGTCTGTACTCTCTCCCTTTTCTAGGGCATTGAACCCAGGCATTTCTCCCCCAGACACTCTCCCCAAAAGAAAACCCACAACAAAACCCCACCACCGACATTCCAATACACCCAGCACTAAGTTCAGTCCCTGGCCTGGCTCACCAGGCTCCACGTGACTGATCTCTGCTTATCTCTTCCACCTCTTCTCGCATCACACTCCTCAGTAATTCGGGCCCTTTCTCTGAACGTATCACAAACAGAGCCCTTGCCTTGCTCCCCCACTTCCTCACAGCCCTCTTTATTTGGCTAGCCCCACCTGGAGTTCTCCTACAGCCCCCTGCAGCCACCACCCTTTAGTGTGGTTACTACTTAACAGACTGTCCTCCCCGCTCAGCCTTGAGCAATGCCAGATCAGAGACTCTGTCTGTCTCTTCCACTGCACATGGTAGGTGCTCAGTGAAAACCAGCCGGGCCAACAAATGAAATGCCTGATGAGGGCCAGACTTCAGGTCCTGGCTCAGCTGATCCAACTACAGACTCTTTTCATCTGGTCAGCAGGCATGTGTCAATCACACTTGGAAGGAAGGAGGGAGGAAGGAAGGGCTGGTCAGAAAGATGCTTACAACAGAGAGAAAGCACATTGGTCAGCCACGACAATATCCTCCATTTCCTTAAAAGCACAAACAACTAAAATACCCAATGACATAAGCCCAACTTAGCAAATTTCTGTGCAGCAACTCAACAGACTTAATATTGAGTCATTAGAACTGCTGGGAATGTTTATGATAATGTCGAATGAAAAACAGGATGAGAACTCTGGCTACAACCCTGAAAAACAAAAACATGTGCCCACGGATAAGAATCAGGCACACAAACACACTGCTGTGGGGTTGCTGATAGGATTGTATGTTTTCTTTCCCCCAGGAAAAAAATAACATTTTTTTTTTTTTTTTTTAAGAGACAACATCTTGCTCTATTGCCCAAGCTGGAGTGCAGTGGCGCTATCACAGTTCACTGGAACCTTGAACTCCTGGGCTCAAGCGATCCTCCTGCCTCGGCCTCCCCAAAAGCTGGGACTACAGATGCATGCCACCATGCCTGGTTAATTTTTCTTATTTTTTTGTTGAGACAGGGGTTTCGATATATTGTCCAGGCTGGTCTCAAACTCCTGGCCTCAAGCAATCCTCCCACCTTGCCTCCCAAAGTACTGGGATTATAGGCCTTAGCCACCTTAGCCAACCAAAAACATATTTAAGCCATAGGGAACAAAAGGGGACTTTTTTCCATACTTGGAACTAATGTTCTTCCCATTCCTGAGTTCTAAAAGGAAGAATGAATTTCTTGCATCATCAACAGTTCAATTTTAGGGATCTGCAGGTAAAGAAGCCCTAGGCCATTCTCACCTCGTGCCTCCAGGCCTGCACCCCCACCCCCACTCTCCACCCCCACAGGAAGCAAGCAGAAGGGTCAGGCGCTGAAAGAGCAGGACAAGGCCCATAATGAAACAAACAATACCTTTCTTGGTCGTGGTGAAATACTTTGAGTCAGTCATTTTGGTCCCTTATTTGTGGCCAGACTCTGCAAGACACAAGAGAGGGGTGACTCTCAGCTGCGTTCCATTCCATTTTCAGTTATGGCGTGCAGGAGAAAGGAGGACCCAGCACCCATGCGGTACGGGAAGATGCCGCTTATCTCTTTACTGGGCAAATGAACTTTTGGGTCCTGGCTGATCAGATTTTGGAAGGTCATTCCGAGGGATCTATCAAATATTTGAGTGTGCAGATCTTTTGACCCAGCAATTCTGGTTCTAGGAATCTCTCCCAGAGAAATAACTATACAAGAGCACAAAGATTTTACTGCAGCACTGTCTATGGCAATGTGCCACTGACAATAACCTACATGCCCATCAATAAGGGAATGGTTAAATACTCTGGAAGAGTCCACGGATTAAAAAACACTTAACAGTCATAGTCAGAGCAGCCCAACACTGTTCTAAATGCTTTGCACATGTTAACTCATTAAAAATACCATCACAGCATCATGGAGGTGCTATCATCACCCTACACAGTCAAATGTGCTTGGAAAATGCGAGGTTTAAAAGGCTAGGGAGATTTCTTCTCTCTACAACTCTTCTGAGTTTCTGAAACAGTGATATGTCCTATTCTTCTCTGGAGAGGGCTAGAATCTATACACTGCAGACTCTACAGCATTCCCCGAATCTATCTGGCCAGTTTTCTCAAAGCATCTCGCAGGACATCTCCCAGTACAAAACTCACATTGCAAAGTTCTAATCTAAGGCAAGAGGACAAAGAAAGTACTAAGGCTCCCTCGTTCATTCAACAAGCATTTATTGAGCATCTGCTATGTACCTCAGTAGTTTCTCTTGGTCAACAGATGAAAGAAAAAAGAAGCTACACAGGAGCCAAGTCACCCTGGTACATGGCCAAAGCTTCTGAGATTGTTCTAAGATTTATTAAGAAGCTATCATTTACTGGACCCCTATTAAAGGCAGGGACTTTCCTTACATATCTCATTTAATCTTACCAATAAAGTAACTGCTTTTAACTTCATTTTACAAATGAGGAAACAGGCTCAGGGATGTTAGGTAACTTAATCAAGGTCACGTGGCTTGTAACTAGCTGGGCTCGGAGACCATCTCAGGCCTACCTGAGTGCAGCACCTGTGCTCTATCAGTGAGGGAATTCTGCTTCTCCCTCCTGAGAGGAAGGACAGATCCCTGAGAGCAGCTAAAGACTCAGTCCAAAAAAACTTTGAGACCTTTGAGTGTAACCTTCCAATCCTACCTGTAGTTTAATGAGGTACAGAAAACCACACAACCCAAAACAGACATCTGAATGTAGAAAACCTACTTCACTTTGTCCCTTCTGTTGCCTCTAAGGAAGGAACTCAAACAAGTAACCCATCCACAACAACTTTCAATTCATTACTATGCAGGGGCGAGATGAAGGTTATTGGTGAAATGGATGTGAGGGATCAGAGATTATTTCATGGTCTCTGGAAACCAAGCCGACACAGCTCCTCTCCAGCCCAGTTGTATTTTTCCAGGTTCAGCTTGTATTTGTGGCAGGATGGCATTGGGGATGTTGCCCAGCTGAGAGACACCCAGAGATTTTGTTTCAGTAATCAATGGCAAACAAATATGTACCGTCTCAGGATTGCCTTAAATCCTTTGTTGATCCATTAGAATAAAGGAATAAAGCCTTCATTGACAAAACAGTATAAAGAAAAAAGACACAGTTCTACTTGCCTTTTGCTTTGCGAAGTTGAAAGAGGAGGATGGTACTTTTCTATGGGAGCTGCGGGAAAGAGAAGAGACGGCTGAGTCTGATGATGCAAGTCCCGCAGGGAGGACCCTGACTTGCTGGTCCTCGCTGCATGAGGCAGGGCTGTAGAAAGACCCACAGAGAGAGGACCCACGCGGCTGGCTCACAGCTCTGTTCGCCATTCCCTTCATGCCTTGCCCAGTGCTCCACATGGAGAGTGTTCAATTGATAATTGTTGAAAGAAATGAAAAGGGGCCACTGAAAATCCCAGGGAGCCTCAGCCTGCTCTCTGACAACTCTGTTACGTAACTAGTTAGCATTTGTTTCCAAGAGGAATTTACTTACATTCAAAAGAATCTTTTTTGCACACACGTAAAGTCATTTTCTCAGAGAAACCTCACCAACCTGGGGGTCCCTTTTGGAGCTCTGAGAAAGAGCAGGTAAATTAGATAATGGGATTTCTGCCATGCAATAAAGATCTTCATGGTTCCAGCAGCCACACAGACTTGAGACCATAACTGGCAACAGTGTCTAAAATAGGAGAATACCTTTCTCAAGGTTAAACTGAATCTAAGAAGAGGGATAACTGAAGGCAAAAGGGGCTAAAACTCACAAGCCCCATAGAAAGTAACACATAAACAAATAAAAGTAAACAAACAAAAACTACATGGGAAGTCGAACTTCAGAGCTGCTCAGAAATTCTTTTATCTCTGACAGAGGAGGCTGTCAGGGGCTTTCCTCTCCTGCAGGCACAATACAACACCTGAGGACACGACCTGCTGGTGACAGATCTGTGTTGCACGCAACTGACCAGGAGGAGGAAGGGATGGGAAAGCTTCTTTTTTGGGGACTAAAAAAAGTGATAGAAGGCAGGGCATGATGGCTCATGCCTATAATCCTAGCACTCTGGGAAACTAAGGCAGGAGGATCACTTGAGCTCAGGAGTTCAAAACAGCTGAGCAAGAGCGAGACCCCATCTCCACTAAAAACAGAAAAATGAGCCAGGTGTGGTGGTGCGCGCCTATGGTCCCAGCTACTCTGGAGGCTGAGGTAGGAGGATCACTTGAGCCCAGGAGTTTGAGGTTGCAGTGAGCTACGATGACGCCACTGCACTCTACCCAGGCTGACAGAGCAAGACTCTGTTTCAAAAAAAAAAAAAGTGATAGAGCTGCAGGGCTAGCTAATCAAACTGCCACAGTTGCTGCTCTCTCTAAAGCATTGAGCTTTTGATGACATTTCCTTTTACAGGTGCTAAGCAACTACTCATAAACTCAAAGTGCCACCCGGTGCGCTGGCGCTGGCTGCTGCTTTTTCCTGCAGTATCTATTTCGCATATCCCTCTGCAGAGGGCCCAAGGGGAATGATGATGCAGAAACCCTATCCTTCTGAAGTTGTTTCATATTCAGGAAATCAGAGGAGGAAGGGGACGTGGGGAGAAGTGAAATGCTTTGGAAAGCCACCCCAAAGCACAGATTAAAAAAACAAAACACCTCACTTCACTGTGAAAGATCACCTACGGCTTACTGATCTACTGAGGGTGGCTATCTCCTTGGGTCCTTTCTCCATTATGAGTGTCCTCGTGTTAGTACCAGGTCTTGCAGCTGCCTCTTGGATATCAGTACAATAGAGATTTTTCATTTTCTCCGCAGGAATGGAAAAAAACTCTACAGTTCGGTCCTGAAGGGGCTCAGACTTGCAGATGCTGTGGGAAAGCCTGGTGCTTCTTCTGGCACTGCTGACTGTTGCCATACACTGCATCCCTACCCCGTGGAGGCCAAAGGGATTAAGACCTTGTTCTTTGATGAAACTGATCAGGTACATGGGTCACATTTGAAAGCAGTCACCAATTTAGGCAAGAAAAAGCTTAGGGTTTGGATTCCATCTTTGGAAGTGGCAGGGCAAAAAAACAAAAATAAAAATAAACAATAATTACAGGGAATTTTTGGTCTAGGACCTGCTCCGGCCAGCATGATGAGTCACTTTTGCTAAGGAGACAGCATTCTGGGCTGGGACCCTGCTCAATTTCAGTATTTATAGGCCATGGAATGCCTCAAGGGGATGGCATGGTCAAAACTAAAAGAGGGGCATACCTGGAACAACCAGTTTTGCCCTTGAGGAGCCAGTGCTGCTGTCCCCCTTTAAGTCTACCTTCTCACACCCATACTCAGAAGATTATGACTTTGATGTCACGTCCCAGAACCAGTTCCTGTGAACTTCATTTTTGGACTTAAAGAAGACTTACTTCATTGAGTAATAAAGCCTGAAATATAATCATTTTCTCTTATGTTTTCTAGAATTATAAGGAAGCCCTTGGTGAGACTGACTGAAACACTGGCCAGGGACAGGATTAACGTAATCTAAGAGAGGCAAAATAGGTCCTAGGAAAAAAGGGAAGAAAAGAAAAACGTATAAAATATTTTGGCCAACCACAGCGGCTCACACCTGTAATCCCAACACTTTAGGAGGCCGAGGTAGGAGGACTGCTTGAGGCCAGGAGTTTGAGACCACCCTCAGTGACACAGTAAGACCTCATTTCTACAAAAAATAAAAAAATTAGCTGGGCGTGGTCACCTACACCTGTAGTTCCAGCTATTTGGGAAACTGAGGCAGGAGGATGGCCTGAGCCCAGGAGTTCGAGATCAGACTAGGCAACATGGTGAGACCCTCTCTCAAAAACAAAAAAAAAGAAAGAAAAGAAAAAGAAATAAAGAATAACTTCTGTGTTTTAAGCTAATAAAATGAATTTAAATCTAGGTGACTAATGAATGGGGTGAGAAACTGACTTTTCATCTTTGGTAAAGTTTCATAACTTGGCAATTTTGTCCCCTGTGCGTTTATTATCTACTGGGAACATAACGCAGTTTAGAAAAAATAGTACATGTACCAAAAACACCCTTCCCACCTATGTTCCTTCTTCAGTCTCATTTGAAACACTGCTGCCCCAGAAGAGCCTCCTCTGGACCCAAAGGGACAGAGGCCTCCCGACATTAGACTCAATTGTATCTCAGACTTCTCTACAGACCTTCTCAAGCCTCTAATCTGGGATCTGTCCTGTTTAATGCAGTCAACCCAGTGACTACCACTATGCCCGGCACATTCTAGGAGCTCACTAAATCTTTGCTGGCAAAATGAATGAAAAGACAGGTTCCCAGGGAAGCTACAAAACCCAGGGCCCATGACAGACCAAGACGAGAGAGCTCCGCAATGAGTGCCAGACAGTGACGATTGGGCAGACCCGGAACATAAGGTTTCGCAGTTAACTTTCAACAAACATGGCAAGATGGCTGCCAGGAGATCTGGCTTTGCTACCAACAGCTGTGTGACCCCCGGCAAATCCTCCAATCTCTGGGCCTTACTTTCACCGACTGTCAAACAAGAGAATTCAACCAAGCAATGGCTTTTCAAGCTGTCCCCCGCTCTTAAACTGTTTAAAACAAATAAAAGTGGAACTGCTCTGGTGGAAGTAAGAGTAGGAGACCTACAGCCTGGGTCATCTGACTGCGCCTATCTAGCCCCCTTCTTGCCAGGGGCTGTTCAGGCAATCCGTGGTTCCACGGAACAAAGTTTGAAAACTAGTCTACTAAATGACAAAGTCCCTCCCACATCTCACATTCTATGATTTTCTGTTGGATAAGGGGCCTATTTCCCCACCAATGAGTGTTCTTCCCAGGTGTCAAACAAGAGGAATTAGAATATGACCATTCTAAGAGTATGACACAAAATGTTTTCAAGGGGAAAAAACAGAATAAATTCAGAATGTGGCCAGGGACAGCAAACCTTATTAGGTCTTTAATAGGAAGGAAAACAGTGACAAGCAAAAAGAGAAAGTGTTTTAATTCCCCAAATGGCCAACTAATGGTCAAGGGAAGGACTTTCTAGTCTAAGGACAGTGGTTCGTGTCCAAGCGGCCCATGCTCTCCAATTAGATGGGAAGTGTGAAGGTGGTGGCAATAACACAATGCATCGCATGCCGTCAGCATTCAGTGAATTAATGAGGGAGATCATCGGTGTCGTGAGATGAGCCAGAGAAGCAGCTTTAGAAAAGAGGAAAGAGACATTTGACAAGGTCTGATCCAGCTGCCACGTCCCATCTCTGGATTCAAGGGTATTCGGCAGAGAAAACTGATCTCTGAGGTCTATGTTGGTGGCTTCCAACTTCAGTGCTGAAGCTATTACTGTTAAATCCTTCTCTGATGAATGAATAGCTGTTCAGAAACCTGTTCCAAGGCCCGTGTTAGTTGAAGGACGGTCAAGACTAAGTTAGGAAAAGAGTATATAAAAGGGGCTGGGGTGGTGCCACTGTTTCTTCATTAGGGACAGAAAAGCCAAACTTTGTTAATTGCATGTGTTTTGCTGTTTCAGTTCTGTGTCAAGGGCAGAGGTCGATTCATTTCACAAATATTCCCCTACTCTGTGCCGTGCCCTGGACTGTGTACCTGCCCCCAGGAAGCTTAGAGTTGGATAGAGATGAATGTTCTACTCACCACTCCTCACCTGTCTGAACAGTTTCCTCTTAAAAAGGAAAAGGGTCCTTACAGGAAAGTACTGAAGTTTACTTTGCAGACAGGGAAGCAGGTAAGGCCAGCTTGAAGATTAAAAGGTGAGTCAGCAGTAGAGAAACCAGATTTCAGACTTTCTCTCTGAGACAATGTGGTCACCGAACTCAGCCAGACAGGTTCTTTCAAGTCAGTTCAGTAACTATGAGAAAATAAGCTGTGTTCTTCTCCAGGCTCAGCATGAAATCCAGAACAAAGGTGGCAATGGAAACAGTAATAGCAAGTGGATACGCTCTTTGGGCCAGACACTATGTAAAGAGCTTTCAATTTATTCCCCACAATAACCAGTGAAGAAAGTTTTAATATCGTAAGTTCATAGATGAGGAAACTGAAGCCCAGAGAGGTCAAGGCATTTGTCTAGAGTCACACAGCTAGAAAATGGTAGTGCCCACACTCTCCCGCCACGAGGTCACACACATCCCACTCTGTCCTGCAAGACAACTCCTCTCTGAATAAAGCCCTGGCAGAAACACACACGCTCTAGGCTAATGAGTATGGGAAATGGGTTGCCACTCTGCAACACTCTGCAGGGTCCCTTGGATGTTGAATTACAGGTTATTTTAGGGCCAGTTCATCCAGTTTGGACAACAGGGAATGTCAGGTTTGGTCACGTGCCTCATGAAAGCCTGTCTGGGTGAGCCTGCAAAGTTACGGGTCTCTTGGGATTTGGATAAAATTGGATTAGTCAAAATCAATCTCCTGAGGCCCCCTAGCAATTAAAGGCCTCAAAATGAAAAAAACTCAAGGCAGACAAATGCCACAGGCAAATGTTCTTATATCAGCACTGAGTCTCTAGAACTCATTCTAGAATCAGGTGCCAATTCTCAACTAACCTACAGGCAGTAACGTGTGGAAAGATCTGCTGCCAAGAAAAAGGAAAGTTCCTCTGGATTTAGATAAAAAATTCATAAGGGCTTCTTTTGATCAATACTTAAATTAATCAAGATGAGGAGAAAGAGGCCACATACTACAGAACCAGGCTCCTTGTGATCTCAGTTTTCCCACATGTCCAACTGGAACAATTTCTTAAGACCTGTCATGTTTCGTAGCCATGCGTGCGGCATGGATGACAACGTGGAGCACCGTCTGCTCCAGGCCTAGGACTGTGCCCCACACGGGAAAATGCACACAGTAAACAAAGGGCAGTCTTTTCCTGCTGGGCTCTTACACACTCAGAGACCAGGTAAAGAACTGCAGGGGAATGGCAGCGATCACGCCCTCCAGATAACTGCCACCAGAGCGCAAAGGCAGGTTTTGAGATGGGTGGAGCCAAAGGAAGTTCTATTAGATGAAGAGGGGCTTGGCTGGACATGAAAAGACGGGTCAAATTTAGAAGGGCGGGAATAGGAGTGACATGGAGAGAAGACCCACAAGATTCCAGAATAACAAGACAGGGAACCGAACTACTAAACCACCCCCAACATGGGATGGAGAACAGGCTCTTGCTAAGTGATTTACACCCCTTGTCTCACTTAATTCTCACGGTAATCCATTTAAAAATGAGGAATTAGAGACACTGAGAGAGGAATGACTTACCCAAGGCCCAAACAATCATGTGTGTTCAGAAGTCTGTGAGACCCCCTTGCCTGGCTAAAGACAAGGACTTGGAAGGGAAAGGAGCAGATGAGGTCAGGGAAGGATGAGACTCAAAGATGGTCTTGGACGCCAGGGTATGTTAGACCATGCTGGTGAAGATGCAGCAGTCACGTCAAATAACAAGCAAGTCTCATGCTGACAAGCATTTGACACTGATGATCACTCCCTCCTTCCTGAAACACTGTCTTCCCTCGGATTCCAGGATGCCAGGCTCTCTGCTTTCCCTCTTACCCCACTGTCTGTGCCTTCTCAGTCTCCCTTGCCCATTCCTCCTCCTCTTCCTCTCCTTCAACACCGAGTGCCCCAGGGCTCAGGCCTGGTACTACCTCTTCTCTTCTCCATCTAGGCTATTTCCCTTTTGGGTGAAAGCTTTAAGTATCATCCACATGCTGACAACTCACAACTTTGCATCCCCAGGCCCAACCTCTCCCCTGAACTCCAGGCGCATATATCCAAACCGTCTATCTGACATTCCCACTTGAACGTCTATGTGACTAGTACGCAGCTCAAATCTAACATGATAAAAACGGACCTCCTGCTTCCTTCCCCTCCCTGCTGTCCCCGTCCTGCAGTCTTCATCATCTAGTTACTGCCAATACCATCTTTAACAGGTCGTCAGGCTAACAACCTCAGAGTCTCTCCTAACAACATACTCTCTCTCATACCCCACATCTAAGCTATCAGCAAATCCTATTGGGTCTACTTTCAAAATGAATCCAGAATCCACGAGCAGCTTCTCCCTCTGGACCCGGGTCACCATGACCTCCCACTGAGATTGCCACCAACTTGCTGCTCCCCCGACAACCAAACTCAGCAGCAGCCAGGATGATCCCATTATAGTCTAAGTCAGACAGTGGCACCCCTCTGCTAAAAATCTTCCAACAGTTCCCTATCTCACTCGGTAAAAGCCAAAGTCCCTACCATGGCCTCATAGGCCACAAAGCTCTGTATGACGTACACCTCCTCACCATTATCCTTTGAACTCTTCTCCCCATCATTCCCTCAGCTCCAGCCACATGGGCCTCTTTGCTGACCCTTGAATACAACAGGCACGTTTCTACCCCAGGGCCTTCACACATGCTGTTCATTTTGCTAGGAAGATTCTTTTTCCAGGCATCCTCATGGCTCAGTTCCTCACCTCTTCAAGTCTTGGCTCAAATGTCACCTTTTCATTGAGGACTTCTCCGACCAGTTTTGTTTTTTTTTTTTTGAGACCTTGTCACCCAGGCTGGAGTACAGTGGCGTGATCATAGCTCACTGTAGCCTCAAACTCCTGAGCTCAAGTAATCCTGCTTTAGTCTCCCAAGTAGCTGGAACTATAGCTTAATGATACCACGCCCAGCTAATTATTTTTCATTTTTTTAGAGATGGGGTCTCACTATGTCACCCAGGC
This sequence comes from Indri indri, assembly GCA_004363605.1. Lineage (NCBI taxonomy): Eukaryota > Metazoa > Chordata > Mammalia > Primates > Indriidae > Indri > Indri indri. Next base: position 63,313 of record RJWJ010003586.1, read on the forward strand.
TGGTCTCGAACTCCAGGGCTCAAGTGACTCTCCCACCTCAGCCTCCCAAGTTCCTGGGATAACAGGCATGAGCCACCATGCCCAGCACTGACCACTTTACTTAAAATTCTATACACACACCCTAACCAATCCCCGCCGCTTCCTAATCCTCTTTCCTCCTCTTTCCCCCACTTCAAAGTACTTCTTACCTACACGCTATAAAATGTACTTACATCATCTATTTTTTTTCTCCCTCCATAATGTAAATTCCATGAGGGCAAGGATTTTGTCTATCTGTTCAGCGCTCTATTCCTAACTCCTAGACCGGTACCTGGCAAATAGCAGGTATTCAATCAATTTAAATGACTAGTGCTCAGCTCTCCTCTTGGAGAAATTTCATGTTCTGTAAACCAACCTCTGCTAGAGAGCAGCTTCCCAGTGTTCCATCCGCTGGGTTTGCCTGAATCAGAGATACATCTGCTCCACTTGTCAAGCTGTTTTGACTACACTGAAATAGAAAATGCCAGGCCCCCAGCCCATTTACAGCCAATATGTGGAAGGTAAGTAAACAAGTGATGAGGAAGAGAAGAAAGGGCAAGGGTAGGAGATCACGTGGCAGCATCTCCAGTGGGAGAAAGGTCCAGTGAGGCCAGGTCACCATCACCTGCTTCCCCAGGCACCAGCTCAGAGAGCGACAGAGCTGTGAGAGGCGGGGGCTCTGACGCAGGCTATGATGTGAGCACAGCCAGGCCCTGGCCTCCAGGCCTTGTGTGCTCCTCTGCCTGCCAAGCTCCTCGCGGCCACTGCACTTGCTGATCCTTCTGCCTAGATTATCCTCTCCTGGCTACTCCAACTGAGCCTTCAAATCTCAGCTTAGGTGACATCACTTCAAAGACACCTTCCCTGCACGCACTGTCTTAAGGTATTTCTCTGGCGCCATGCCCCAGTGTTCTTATTCATCCATTTCCTGAGCATCTTCCATGTACCAGAAATGGTTCTACGTGCTGGGGATGCAGCAGTGAATGAGACAGACAAAAACACTTCCCTTCACGGAGCTTACATCCCAATGAGGGACAGAGACCACAGCAAGACACATAAGTAGAATGCAGCGTCTTAGATAAGTGATAAATGCTATGGAGGAAAAAAAGAGCAGGGAAGGAGGACAGGGAGGGGAGAGGGGAGAAAGGGAGGTTAAAATTTAACTAAGGTGACCCCAGAAGGCCTCCTTCAGACGGTGACAGGTGACATCATCTGGTGGGGAGCCTGTCAGGCAGAAGAAACAGCCAGTGCAAAGGTGGGAGTGTGCCTGGCACTCTAAGGAACAGCAGGGAGGCGAATGTGGCTGACGGAGCAGTAAGGGGCAGTGGGTCATGAGGTCAGAGGAGAATAGAGGGGCCTTTTGGTCAAAGACAAGGACTCTGGCTTCTACTCTGAGTGAGCTGGGAGCCACTGGAGGGTTTGGAGCAGAGGGGTCCTGAGATCTGACTTACATTTTAACAGGCTCTGGTTGTTAAGTGTTTTGTTTCCCTCATGGTTTGGTTTTTCTACTCATTGCATTTGTTTTCTCTTTCGCATCGTCTCTCCCCCATTAGAGTGAAGTAAGCAGCACAAAGGCAGAAACTATGCCGGCTTGTTTACCTATCAGCACAGCCCAGCGCCAGGCACTAGCAGGCTTCAATCGACACTGAATGAAGGAACGCTGGACTTGGGAAGTCTCTGCTCTCCACGTCTCAGCACGCAGCCACCCAACGCTTAGAGATCAGACCACCACGGAAGCAGACTCTGCAGCTGGCTGTCCTGAAATTTTGTCATTCCATTCCCAACATGCTTAAGATCCTAAAAGTAAGGAGGGTGTGGTAAAAAGTATTGGCCACCCAAGTCTACTCCTCCACAGAACTCAAGCTATTGAAGTGCTGAAAATGAACATTGAAGGTTTGGTTTTGAAGCTTGAGACCTGACTTCCAAATCTCCCATCTTCCAACCCATAGTCCACAGGGGAGACAGATGGTAATCTGGAGGGTCAGTGACTAAGGCATCCTGGTGCTGATGAACTCTGGGCCTTCTGGAGTCAACCGGCCACATACTACCTTAACTAGGAGAGGCCTCCCAACTTCAGGGAGACCTTCCTGATGGAGGTCAGAGGTCAAGCCCAAGGCTAAACACCCAAAGAGCACGAGGATTGGGAGTACAGAACCACAGCCAAGTCCTCCTCAGGTCCATCATATAACAGGAGACAATCTAAGAACAAAGGGTTGGGAAGAGGAAGATGGCCACAGCAGGTACCACAGGGGCTCTCCCAGGCTCCACACAACACAACAGGCACAACCACACCATGACTGTAAATGGGAACTACAGTGTTACATACCTGAGGGATCTGTGAGGCTAAAACCAGTCAATATATACGAAACCCTTAGCAGTGCCCAGCCCACCAAGCGCTTGATAAATGTTAGCCACTGTTACTGCTACACAGCGAGAGAGTTTACCACCTCCCCGCTGCCTGCTAAACTCCTAGGTCTCTGGAGGCCCTGAAGCACTGTGGTGGCTGGCTAGTGGTAGCAACTGCAGTTCGAAAGTAGTCAATCCCACCTCTGCTCAGATTTCTCCCTGTCTCCACGAAGTGACATGAGGATGTCCTGACAGGAGATCATCTAGAAAATGCTTTGAATTTCTTAGGAGTCAAAGAATCCTAACGATTCAATGCAGTATGCACTTGTTCATTCACTGAACATTTACTGAGCACCAACTATGTGCCAGACATCTCACTAGGTGCTGCAGACACAGTTAAGATGAGTCCTTGCCAAGGATTAAGAGCTATTTACTAATTAATAGAAGACAGCCAAGCAAACCATCACAACCCACTGTGATCATTGCTACAGGATGTCAAGGAGGGACATCTAGCTCAGGCCTGCAATGTGGGGGTGATGACCAGAGGGGAAGTACCAAGCAGTGGTCCAGCAAAGAAGGGAGGGTTCAGGGAGGATGAAATAGTGTTCGAGCAGAGGGAACAGCACAAAGTGAAGACCGAGAGGTATATAGAGTTGGGGTTTGCAGAACTGGTAAGCAGCTGAGGTTGACTGGAGCTTGGGAGAAGGTGGAAGTGTGGAGTAGGAGAGATGAGGAAAGAGAGCCAGAGTCCAAAAGGCCTTGAATGTCAGGCTAAGGAATCTAAGTTTTAGCCTGAGGGCAACAGAAAACTGCTGATGGATTTTCAAAAAGGATTCCCCAACTGTTCAGTTGATATTTTCTCTGTGTAGCATTTGTTCCTCTCTGTGTGAAGAGATAAAGAAATGAAAAGTCTTTTCTACGCTGTGATATCAATGATCTATCTTAGGCAAAAAGACTTGTTCAGAAAAAGACACATCTTCAAGGAAGAGATGCCCCTTCAACTTTCAGAAATGCACCAAAGTGCAAAACCCATACCCAAGCCATGCTTGCTTACTGTCAGCATGTCACGCTTTGGTGCCAGACGTGGGGTTTCAGGAAGTAAGCAGTTAAGACATGCAACAGTTTCAGAGGATGACTAGAAAAACATGGAAGTCCAAGCCCAGAGCCAGCAGGACCAACGGACTGAACTTGTTTTGAACCGCTTTTAGGAAGTGAAACAAGAAGGGTAGGAGAAGTCCTGAGTACATAAAGGTCTCTGTTTGCAGAAGGAAGTAACACCCCACAAGCCAGGGTTGACAGCATTCCTCAGACACAGGCCCCCAGCAGGCATCAACTGGCTTAGGGTCAAGGCACCCACAATAATGGGCTCTGCACAAACTGGGGTCAGGGAGTGGTAAGGGTGATACTGACTACCGGCATTATTTTACAGCTGAAGAAAAGGAGGCCCAGCCTAAGTAAATTATCCAGGTCATACTACTGGGAAGCCGCTGAGCTGGGACGAACCCGGGGCTGACTGACAGGGAGTCGGGCAGTACTCTTTCCATTATACCTCTCAGCCCGTAAGCAGCTCTGGGGAAAGCCTCTGCTCAACTCACACTCAACAGAAGATCTCCACACAACCTCTGCGGAATGCGATTCTTTGAGAACTACTGAAGCTGCTCCTCATAACAGTTTCTGAGAGGTTGGAGGACACTGCTGGGCTCGACTCAGGACAGGGAGCCAGATGCTCTGAGCTCTGCTCATGTTCCTACCATCTGTGACAAGTAGCTTTATCTCAAATCCTCCCTTGGAAGAATAGGGATAAGGTGACACTATTAAGTTTCTGTGAATTCAATGGAACTAGGAGAACAGATCATAGAATTTAAAAAAAACAAAAAGGTACTACAGTAATATTTATATCACAGCTTTCTTCAGAAGCATGTGGAAACCTTCACAAGTTCATTAAGGCTTACAGCACTCAGGAGTGGGTAGGAAGGTGGCAGATCTTTCTTGTGCTGTCAGGGAAACTGAGGCACAATTGGAGCAAGTGAATATCTGCAAAAGAATAAGGCTCAGACTCACAGAGCCTAGCCTTCCAGCTGCCAAACCATCTCCTCGTCTCCCAGGCAAAATGTGCTCTCCCCAACAAGAGGTCGTGGGGCCTGCACATTTCTAAGAAAGGCAAAGATCCTTCCCTTGGGGACATTCTTCCAGAACCAAGGGCCAAAAGATCCTCTAGGGGTCATGCGGTTCCTCTCTCCTTACACCAAAAGGAATGCAGCTCAACCACTCTCAAGCCAGGTTCTGCACATTCTTCAGTTAGCCTCATGGCTATCCTGTTTTGTGCCTCATAATTCCCTACAGTCAGGAAAATCTTAAACTCCAGTCCTGAAGGGTAAATCACTTACAGCAACAGCCTGCAGGACTGTTTCATCCTAAAAAAAGTGAACCGAATGCCCCTCATGGGGATCAAACAAGAAGCAACATGGCTACATCTTGACGTAGACCTAAATAAATACAACGGCAGCTAAAAGTATTAAGTAGCCCCTACGCCTCAACCCTGCTCCAGCCTCTCCTTTGTCTGCACTTCACGGGTCCCTGAAAGCCTGGGAGGAACCCTGGCCCTGCCTCCACTGTCGGATTGACCTTAGGAGAGTGATTTAACCTCTCTGCGCCTTGGTGTCCTTGTCGATAAAATGGGGACAACAAAAGTAGCTACCTCACAAGGGTTGCTGTGAGGCTTAAACGTGGCATTGTGAGTGAACTGTTTAGCGCAGTGCCAGGTACACAGTAGGGGCTCAATAACCAGTAGCTAGCACCTTCCTCGGTATCTTTTAGCATTATTATAGGTGTCCCCATTCAGTCAACTTGTCCCTGAGGCTCCAACAGGCAGATTAAGCGCAAGCCAACCAGGGAGTAGGTGGTGCGGAGCCGTTTCTTGATTTTTTTTTTTTTTTTCTTTTTGAACCTTGGCAAAGAGATAAGGCCGAACAACAGGGAGGCCTCAGGATGGCCACAGGGGCGAGTGTGAAGGGGGAAACCGGAGCCCACAGAGTTTTCCCTCCGGCCAGGGGCGGGCTCCTCGGGGCCTAAGTCTAGGAGTCTCTCTGGGCGGGAGCCCCAGCAGGGGCTGCGGACCTGAGGCGTCCGGGGAGCGGGACGGCGGCCAAGTGGGCGCGAATGAATGAACCCGCCGCAATTCCGCCTCGTCCGGGCCGGGAACGCAGCTCGCGCCCCTCTAGCGCCGCGTCCTCCGTGACCTCTGACCCCGAAAACACCTCACCTCAGACCCCCGACTCCCCGCCCCACTTCTTCTCCTGCCTCCCGGGGCTCCCTGCTTCCTCACCCGCAGGTCCGAACGGCTCTTGGCGCCAGGGCTCGGTTCGGTTCGGCAGCAAAATGTCCGCGGCCTCCTCCTCCCGTTCTCCCGGTGCGTCTGTGCTGCCCGCCGCTCCGAGCCCCGCGGCTGTCACCTGCCAGGCGGAAGTGAGCTGCCTGCGCGAGTGCACTTCCGGTGGACGCACGGCCTGGGGGCGGGGTCAAGGGTACAACCCGGGCGGGGGCGGGGCGAGGAAAGGGGCGGGGCCGACCGATATTAACCCCTCTGCAACCGCGGCGCTGCTCCGAGGCTGTCTCCCGCGGAGCGCTTAGAAAAGCCAGCCAGCCAGCCAACTGCTAAGTAGTTTAGCGTGACCGAGCCGGAAGAGGTCGTGGAGACTTTGGGGTCCATCTCCTTTTATGTTATAGACAAGAAAACTGAGCCTCTGAGAGGGGCAGAGTTTTGCTCAAGGTCACTCACCTTATGAATGGAAGACTGGAAGCCAGAGTTTTAAGCCTAGTCTAATGCTAGACGGAAGCTCGTCTGCTAGTTTGAAGCTAAACTGCTTCAGTGCAGCCCTTTGGGAATTCCGCGTCCTAGAGGAAAACATCAGACCCTCCAAGGAACTTTTATCCAAGGGGAACTTCGTCACGTCCTATTTCCTCTTTTGCTGAATGTGTCAGGAGCTCAATTGCTATAGGCACCTCACTAACTTTCTCCTCCGTTCTCTGATCATCCCGTTCAAAACATTATATAATCTCTACTCTTTAAATGTTTTACTGAACAAATAATATTTGCATTGTAGAGAAATGGAAATATACTAGTAAGCAAAAAAAAGATAAAAAAACTTCTGCAATCCTACTGCCATGAGACATTCACTTTTTTTTTTTTTTTTTTGAGACAGAGTCTCACTCTGTTGCCTGGGCTAGAGTGCTGTGGCGTCAGCCTAGCTCACAGCAACCTCAGACTCCTGGGCTCAAGCAATCCTACTGCCTCAGCCTCCCGAGTAGCTGGGACTACAGGCATGCGCCACCATGCCCGGCTAATATTTTCTATATATATATTTTTAGTTGTCCAGATCATTTCTTTCTATTTTTTAGTAGAGACGGGGGTCTCACTCTTGCTCAGGCTGGTCTCGAACTCCTGACCTTGAGTGAGCCACCCGCCTCGGCCTCCCAGAGTGCTAGGATTACAGGCGTGAGCCACCGCGCCCGGCCAAGACATTCACTTTTAATATTTTGGTAAATATCCTTCCAGGCTAGATATATTATTTGGTATTTTTAATTCACCAAGGTATTGGTAAAACTTTCCCACAATAATAAATACATTCCTACTTGTTGCTTTCTAGTATCTACATAGTCTTCCATTGTATACACGGTATTGCTATTCTCAAAAACAATCCTCTAAGGTTGTACATTTAGGTTATCAATCTTTTTTAATATTATAAACACTTATTAACAAATAAGCTTGCACAGCCAAGTCTGTCTTATCTAATTAGATATTATTGTTTTAATATTTAATAAAATTTTATATATTTAATCAGCCTCAAGCCCCTTAAACATTTTTATTTTGAAATAATTATAGACTTACAGGAAATTGCAAAAGTAGTACAAAAATAGAGTCCCATGTGCCCTTCACCCAGCTTCCCTCCATGGTGACATTTTATATACCTGTAGTATAATATCAAAACCAGGAAATTGGCATTGGTAAAATATTGTTATCTAAATTACAAACCTTATTCTGTCTTTAAATCCTTTTTTGAAGTAACCAGGGAACAAATAGAATAATTTTTGGTTTTGGCTTCAATAACAGAAATTTATTTTCTCACAGTTCTGGAGGCTGGAAATCTGAGAACAAGGTGCTGGTAGGGTTGGTTTCCTCTGAGGTCCCTCTCCTTGGCCACCCTCTTGCTGTGTCCCCACATGACCTTCCCTCTGTGCACCTAGAATAATTTTGTATGTATATGCCATACTCCATGTGCTATGCACAGCTGTCAGGAGAGGAACTGCCTTTCCCTGATGATAAATGTTGGTAAATGCCTTCAGCTCTACTAGAAAACAAAATTTCATTGGGAATGTAACATGGGAAGAGAAGAATTTTCCAACAAAACAAACCAACAAACCTGAAAGGTACCAAGCTGGAGAGCCTGTGTGCAGATGGCAAGTTAGTGGTAGAAGCGGGTAAAGCTTTAGGATTTCCAAGGAGACAAAGGTCACAGCACCAGGCTGCTCAGGAGGGACTTCCTGGGGAGGATTGCATTTGGTCCATGTCTTGCTAAAAGAGAAAAGAGTTGCGCAGGCAGAGAGGGAAGGACAGGGCAATCCGGGGAGAACAATGCAAAGGCTGGAAGGCTGTGCAGGACCTCCATGCAAGGGAGCCAGGCATCAGAGTCCTTCAAAAAGCATTTCCCAAGCCCCACGCTGAGCCAGGCCCTTGGCTGAGGGCTGGATAGTCAGATGGGCCACGCAAAGGCCCTGCCCTCACTGAACCTAGGGTTTAATCTGGGGAGGGAGAAAGAGCAGCAGACACAGGTGTGACTGGTGCTGTGATAGAGCACATGCTGGGGGCTGTGGGAGTCCAGAGCAAGCACTGAAGTTCCCTTGGGTTGAAGGGACCAGGGGAGGCCTGGACAAGTTGCGGGTATTTAATCTGGAACTGCCAGAACAACAGTGAATGTTCACGGAGCACCTACAATGTGCCAGATGTTGTACAGTTCTCATTCGCCCCTTACATCAGCCCTGCTAGGTAGCGGCGTTTTAGCTCCATTTCATCTGGGGTAGCGGGACTGCAACTCTGAATGCTTAAGCCAAACAGCACATGAGTGGCAGAGCCCAAGGCCTGGTCCTAGAGCCCCAGCTCTCATCAATCCCCCCCATTCATCTGAAATAGATTTATCACTCCCACCTACCTGCGCCAGCCATATTGGGGATACAACGGTGAACAAGGTGTGGCACAATCCCTCCTTGGGACTCACTGTTGAGTATGGGACAAAGACAAATATAGGAACAATTATAACTCCGAGTGATCGGAAGGACCAGGGATGCACAGGAGACTCAGGCACCAAACTTAGCCTGGCAAAGTCGGGAAAGCTTCCTGGAGGAGGTGACATCCAGCCTGAGCCATGAAGGATGAGGATACTACTAATAGTTACCATGAACCAGGCACTATGTGAGGCTCTTCTACATATTAACTCACTAAACTCACCCAACAATTTGAGGTTCCATGACTGTCCCTAAATAGAGATAAGAAAAAGGCCAGTGGGCACACTGATTTCTCTTCTACTTCCCCAAGGTCCTGGACTTCCTCTCCCACAGCTCAGCCTGGCAGGAGAGCTGAAAATATAATGCCAATTAGAGGAGGCACAGCTCAATGCCAAAGGCTGGATAGTTATAGCTTGCAGAGTTGGGAGACAGAAATGGGGAAGGGCAAGCCTCTAAGGGGACTCCCCTGGGACATGTGTGGCCTGCCCTGGCCTCCTCTGAGACCCCAGGCCCAGGAGGAGCTCCTGGCCCCAGGATGGGTGAGGCAGAGCCAATGATGGCCAAGCCCACCTGGAGAGAGCTGACTTCCCCCAACAAAAACACCCTTACTCACAATAACATCATCTCCTGGTTGGAGAGAAAAGTTTTCAAACTTTTCTCCAAGCCCTATTCATTTCCTACCCTGCCCTCCTGAGCTAACTGATGATGTTGGACAGGGCCATCCCCCTCTTTGGGCCTCAGTTTCTCCTCCCTGAGAATTCTATCCCCGCCATGGGTCAAGCACCATTGTCCGCCTGTGACATCCAGCACCTCGTTGAACTCTCACCGTTCTCAAGAGGTGGGTGCTACGATATCCCCATTTTACAGATAAGGACACTGAGGCCCTGAAAAGTTAAGCAACTTTTATAACTGGATGTGGCAGCAGCGGGCTGAGCTGGGAGTCAAGGCCAGCGCTGACTGCAGGGCCGGTGCTTGCCTGCCCCCTCCACATCCCTACCTACCTCATGAGGTTTCATCCAATCAGAGGGAGGCTGGGAGCTCCTGCGGTGTCGTGGAATGACCCAGGACTTATCGCTGGTGCTGTGTAACCTTCAGCAAGTCCCTTCCCCTTTGTGATTTGCAGAATCTCAGAGCACGGTCCTTCTTAGCCTACCCCACGGTGGGGGCGTAAGTATACTCCGAACACATTATGTGTTCTTTCCCTCTGTGCCCACCAGAGGGCGCACGGGTGCCATTAACTCCCTGCAAATGCAATCATTGCACAAGCCCCGCAGTGCGCCTTTCTATAGCCCAAACTTTCTAGACTCTTCTTCCTATGCGATTACTATTCTTCTACTCCAATCTCTGTTTGCTTGTTGGTTTTTGTTTTCTTTATCCTAAAAATCTCTAAACGTTGCCTCAGATCCTTTCTGGAAGGAGGCAGGAGGCGACTTTGTCCACACCCTCACTAGCAACGCCAATCCCCTACCTGCTCCATATTCTTTCCGCCGGGCCAGGCCCGGCACAGCCCCTAGGGTAGAGGGGCCTCAGTACACCACCCCTGGTCTTTCCAGGAGCAAAATTCTGCTCAGCCCCTCCTGGCTCTACCACCATAGGCTGCCTCTTTTTAAAAAATTATTATTTTTTTTTAATTTGGGGGGTGGTGGTTTCACTGGGTTGCCCAGGCTGGACTCGAGTTTCTGAGCTCAAGAGATCCTCCTACCTCAGCCTCCCGAGTAGCTGGGACTACAGGCATAGGCTACTTCTTGAAGGGGTCTGCTCTCTTAGGTGCCCCAGAGCTAAACTACCCTCCGCTGATGTAATCAAAAGGCACAGTCTCTGAACTGCCACTGAGGCTCGAATCCCCAGCCGTGGGACCTCAATTTCCAATCTGGAAAGTGGGGATTACTATGGTTTGCATGTGTCCCCCAAAAAGCATTTGTTGGACACTTAATCCCCACCGCGGCAGTGTTGGGAGGCGGGGCCTAATGGGAGGCGTTTAGGTCATGAGCACTCCACCCTCATGAATGGATTAATGTCGATTACAAAAGGGCTCAAGGCTTCTCTCTTGCTCTCTCACCCCCTCCTGCCTCCCGCCATGGGATTACGCAAGAAGGCCCTGCCCAGATGCTCACCAAATGCTGTCGCTGGGTCCCTGGACTTCTTTCAGCCGCAAGAACTGTAAGCCAAATAAATTTCTGTTTATTATAAATTATCCAGTCTTAGGTGTTCTGTTATAGTAGCACAAAACAGACTAAGACAAGCCGATGGTGCCTCCTTGCAGGTTCTAAAGACATTAAATTGCAGAACTTGTGTACAGCGCCTGGCAGCTATAAGCCCTCCTTAAATGGGAGCTACTTGCTGGTTATGTGTCCACGAGCATATTACTTCTCATCTTTGAGCTTCAGCTTCCTTTGCAAAATGGGGCTAATACCCTACTTTTTACAGACATCAAGAGAAACTGGAGGCTGGGCATGGTGGCTCATACCTGTAATCCTAGAACTCTGGGAGGCTGAGGCGGGAGGATCGCTTGAGTGGGTCAGAAGTTCAAGACCAGCATGAGCAAGAGCGAGACCCCATCTCTACTAAAAACAGAAAAATCGCTGGGTGCAGTGGCGCATCCCAGCTACTTGGGAGCCTGAAGCAGAAAGATTGTTTGAGTTTGAGGCCACAGTGAGCTATGATGACGACTCTGTCTCAAAAAGAAAAAAACAAGAGAGAGAAACTAGATGTTTTCTAGGTAGGTAATGTTCTTAGAACAATCCCTAGTAAGCACTACATAAACAGTAGTGATTGTGATTATTAAAGGCCATAAACTAGGGCACAAAGAACATGTCAATAAACTCCCATATAGAAATCATTTATATATGATTTGATTGCAATATAAAAAATAAGAAATCAATAATCCAACCAGAAAACTGATCCCACATCAGCAAATAAAATCCTCTTTTTAATTTTATGTAATTTTTTATTTTTTGAGACAGACTCTTGTTCTGGCCTCAAACTCCTGAGCTCAAGCAATCCTCCCTCATCAGCCTCCCTGAGTGTTAGGATTACAGGTGTGAGCCACCGCACCTGGCCTATCATCTTTTCAAAATAATGCCTGAGACTTCTGGGTAAGTGGTGAATTCAACATGTTCATATAATTCCACTCCCTTCTGAAATTTCACTAAAACAACAGTAAAGGAATTTTTTCATGATAAAACATACATAAGATTTATCATTTTAAGATTTTTTTTTTTGAGACAGAGTCTTGCTCTGTTGCCCGGGCTAAAGTGCTGTGGCATCAAACTAGCTCACAGCAACCTCAAACTCCTGGGCTCAAGCGATCCTCCTGCCTCAGCCTCCCAAGTAGCTGGGACTACAGGCACGTGCCACCATGCCCGGCTAATTTTTTTCTATTTTTAGTTTTCCAGCTAATTTCTTTCTATTTTTAGTAGAGACGGGGGT